>VDFB02117970.1:0-32992 GCA_007258455.2 Sequoia sempervirens | reverse complement strand
TCTTCCCAAATCTTGCACACATATTAACTAATCACATGGTGACAAGTGTCCTTCTATCATTGGCTTGATTTTTATCCCACATTGGTCCCTCTTCAACATTTGGCATTTTGAAAATCTTTAAATAGGTGCATCATCCTCAAGCAAATCCTTCACAATCTTCACAATTTCATTGCAAGGTTACTCTCTTCATCTGAGATTTGATCTTGTTCATCATCACTCCACCATCTCCATTTGCATTTGCACAATTTGAGCTTTGATCAAGGATTGGGAAAGGGTCACTAGCACAAGTGACACCAATCCAACTATGGAATAGGTAGTTTGTTGAATGTTCTCATTATGCATTTGGTTTTCTTTTATCTTTTGTGGCATTTTGGAACATTTGCAATGTATTTCATAGGGGTATTCTTGAAGGATTTGTTGATACTAACCCTTGTTTGAGCATAGTGTTTGCAGATTTTTAAAGGTACTCACATATGGCGCTAGAAGGAGGGCAAAACTCAAGCTTGTCCTACACACTTATCATTTTGTGCATACAAGTTATCTTCTTAATGGGCATTTGGTTTATTAAAAAACTGTCACTAATGATTAGTGTGTAGCCTCTTATACATCTACATTTTGTTTATTAGAGGAAGCATTACTTTTTTTACAGAGACCACTATTTCCTCTACGTACTTTCTTTTTTTGAATGCAATATAGAAATCTTACTTTTTTAAAGAGATCTTTGGATACACAAGAAGCTTTTTTTTTTTAAAAAGTAACAAACTGCATTTGTCAGGAATGAATATTATTCTCTGTCACTAATGATCTGGCATTAGATTTAGCCGTGCCCTGGCATGGGATTTTGTCAAAATAAAAAATAAAAATCAAGACCTTCTGCGCTCTGTCAACACTTAGTTTTGCAACCATTATTATCACCAGCCACTGTCTTATCAAAGATATCAAATCACTGCTAAATTTTTCTACCATTTTTAGTATGGAATACCTGGCTATAATACGTTGTTACTTCCTCGTACTAATGATGGACCAGGGTTGTTTCATCTCCAAATGTATGTGAAGTGGCGACTTCCCAAAAGACAGCAGTTCGTGGGACCTTCTATCGCACTTTTTTTTTTTATGTTCATATCTTTCAAGGCTAATCTGATTGTCCCTATTTGTTGAAGAAACTTTATCTTTGGTATCTTATTACATTTCCATGTGCTTAATTGATTTCTTGCCTTGCTCTCCAAGTTCCCATCATGGCGCAGGGAGAGGGGAATTTAGCATAGGAAAGGGAATAGCATTTTACACCTGACAGTAGCATTTACTTAAAGTATCCAACAGCCTTCAAACCAATCCATTCAGCGTGTATCCTGCAGGTACAAAAGCAAACGAAGGTACAAGCGAAGGTACAAACGAACAAAGGCGAAAAGATGCAAAGCAAAAGAGGAGGAGGATTCTTGTTTGAAAACACAATGTGTTTTTTAACACTTTGATTTTTTGATCAATACTACTTCACGAAAGGAGGGAAATGTTTTTTTGAAAACACAATGTGTTCTTTAACACTTTAAGTGTTTAATCAACACTTCACGAAATTGTTTTCCTTTTCATTTTAGAACATTAGTTTTCAATTGGGGCTAAAACGAACAATTTCATTTTCATTGCAAAGGGCTTAAAACGAACCTTAGAACAAACCTACTAGATTTCGTTTTGGTTTAAAATTGAACAAGGCAAACTTCACATTTGATTTTGGTGCTTAAAATGAAGTCATCATTGCTTTGAGGCTAAAACGAACAAGTGCTTGATTGTGTTATTTTGTCTTTTGAGTGCGTATCCTCTCCCCTTGCGCTTCGTGCGATCTAGGGTGCAAGAGAAACACTCAAAATACATTTTATTGCTTTGAAACACTTCATTTTGGGCTTAAAAAATTGAACAATCTTGTGCGAGTGTGAGTAGGGGCATTTTCGCGTACATTCTCGTTCTTTGTGCCATCAAAGAATCGATCGAGTTACGGATTGTGTCTTTGCTCACTTTTGTTTATCTTAGAGGGCCTGCCTTGGGGAAAAAGTACTCACCCAAGCGACGACTCAACCGGTAACACTCTAAAGCCAAGAGTATTTCCAGCCGGGATATAAATGAGGATTTTGGTTAAACGCCATAATCACGCCACAATTCTACAAGATGGATCCAAGTGGGACCTGCTACGCTATCAACCCTACTTAACGGAAAGTCCATTTAGAACCTATGTTGTGGAATTCGCCAAAACCCTTAACTGCTTGTTGCAAAGAACGTCGCTCAAGCCGCCCCCACAATTTTACTGCTTTTAGAGATGGAAAGCATGCCATGGGAGTTTCAGGGTGTTGATGCTTGGCTGCCCCCAGATAAGTGAGTGCTGGAGGGAGCCATGGGGTCAAGATCTAACCCATCCTACTAAAAGTAGGCGACTGACTTGTCCATGGGACTCAACAAACATTGTCTATCACATCCATAGTTTCCTTGTAATTGTTCTTTGTTCTTAAAAACACAAAGGTGTATTCGAAAATATTTTGCAAACAAACACTTCTAAACATGATCATGCAAATTTCAACCCTTTGATAGAGAGCAAATACCTTTGACTGTTCTAAGTGTTGTTGCCTCCCTTTGGGATTATGTCCTTAGAGGTTTCTCATCACTTGAATTTATATCGTCATTTGCTCTAACTAGGGTTAACCTAGGAAATCCCTTTGCCTCAATTTCTTGGAACTCCCACACAACACTTTGTGGGAAGAAAAGGAATTTTGACATAGGACATCTTTAGTTTGAAACATAATCAAGAAAGTGTATTTGGTAAAAAGAAGTCATTAAAAGCAAAGATAAGCAATTGAGCCCCACACATGTCTTTTCAATGATTTCTCGCAAGGTCAAAATACAAAAACCCAAGAAAAAGAAACTTAGCCCAAAACAACATCAACAAAGACTCAAAAGGTTATATGATTTTAGAGAAAAGTTGTTGGCTAATTTCTATAGACATGCTTCAAGGGACAACCCCACTTTATATTCATTTTACTACACACAAAATCCAAGATTGTTTCAAGGGATTGGATACCTTGCTTAGGGCATAACACGTTCTTCAATACCTTGGTCTTGTTAAGCAAAAGTCTAAACTAGGGTCATTCTAAGATCAAAACAAACATTCATCCATCAAAAACATCATCAACCATAAACATCTCACCAACATTTTGAGAAAATCTTGACACAACTATGCTAGGCTCCTTTGGTAGACATCAAAACCTTTCAAACATGAGACTTTGAATTCTTCAAACATCAAACATCAAACTTGTTCAACTCAATTGTGTGTGAATGAATCCTTTTGCACATGCTTAGTTGAATTATCACTTTGTTCAAATTAATGGTGGATAGATGCATCCTTCTCCCATCACTAATTTGGATTATCTTTTGGTTATCTTGTGAGTAGACACATCCTATTCTCACTTCTAGATCAAATTATCCTTTATGAGCATTAGTTATCTTTTTTAGATCATCATTCAAACATCTTGGGGATATCTCTTGCTCAAACATCAACATTCAAAAGATAGAATTCAAAGTCTAAACATCAAACAAACATCAATCAAAGCAAACCCAAAGTACCTAGCATCACATCAAGATTTTCAATACAAATTCAAAACTTCCATTCTCACCATATATCATACACCTTTCATCTTCACATCTTTGATCTTTTACACATCCTAGTTTGCTCTTTTATGGTTCAAACAAGATCACAACACAAGAGGAACATGGAGTTAAATCAAGAAACATCAACCACAAGTGATCTAAGCCAAAACATTCCAGAAATCCAAAACACACCACTTCCGGACCTCACTATCACTACACACGATCCACAAAAAGAGGTCTTGGTGGAAGACATCACACCAACAGAACTAAGTGAGGAAGAAGTTCTTGAGATGCTCAAACAACCAAAACTACAAAAGTTTCTTCGCGCAATGGCTAAAATAAATCCATCAATTCTCAACACTATTGAGGGTGAGCTTCTTGTACCAAATGACCAAAACACCCTTCCGCAATCAACCACTTCCATTGCCACCATAGAACCTACTATCAATGAGGATGATACCCTCTTCAACACGCATCAAAACCCCTTTACAACCCACT
This sequence comes from Sequoia sempervirens, assembly GCA_007258455.2. NCBI lineage: Eukaryota > Viridiplantae > Streptophyta > Pinopsida > Cupressales > Cupressaceae > Sequoia > Sequoia sempervirens. Next base: position 28,867 of record VDFB02117970.1, on the reverse strand, counting down.
TGGATTTATCGATACATCTGAGGTTCCTTACCATACCACCTCATCATTTTCCTCTTGACACGCAAGTGTCTAGACCTTTGGTACAAGCAAGCTCGTCCGAAATAGAGAGACCTTACGGATTTGTCTCTTCATTTGCACAAGAAAATTTTCCACCATTCAAACCATTCACACCTCCCACCACGTCAACACCATATTTTGGTTTAGGGATCTCCCCTTTACCTAAATTTCCACCTTTCCCTAACATAAATCGCCCCATCCAAATCAATTCATCCAACCAAGGGGGTACATCACATCTTTCAAACACACCATCCACATCAAACCAATGCATGATAGCTAATCAAAATACGGTCTCTCAAAGACCCACTATTTCGCTCATCTCTACCATTCCTACCATTTCACCTAGTCCCACCATTCCTATCACTTCACCCATCCCAAATGCACCTATCACCACATTCACTCCAACCACTACATGCACTATACCTCAAACTTCCACTACCCCCATCATACCCCTTACATCGCAACCTCCCACCATCGCTCTAAGCACATCTCAAACTTCCAACACAATTCCGATCCCACCACCACCACTGCGACCAAGCCAAGTAAGCCATTACAATGCTTCATTCAAAGCATACCAACAATTGCTCCAACAATATCAAACAATTCGGAAAGCGCCTATAGCCACGCACGCTTCTCAAGCTTCACAGCAAAATCAAGCTCAAACACTGCAACAACAACAAGCACAACATGGGCACAAGCCCAAGCTTTGTTTCGTACATCAACAACTAGCTGCACGTTTCCGCGACAAGCCACCAAGCTGCACAAAGTCGCGACAAGCTACACAAGCCGTTGCACAAGCCGCTCAGCCGCACAAGCTGCACAAGCCGCACAAGCTGCTGCTCAAGCTGCAAAAGATGCCCAAGATGCCCAAGCACGAGTGCAAGCACAAGCGCAGTACTTTGCACAACAACAAGCAGCCCAACAACTCGCATATCAGAAAGCGTTAGAGCAATACCAAGAGCAACAAGAAGCAGCCCAACAAGCCCTAGCTGACCAACAACAAGCATTGTTGGACCAACAACATCAAGCACAACAACAAGCTCTATTAGCGCAACAACAACAAGATCAACAACAAGCGTTGTTGAAAGCATACATGGCACAACAAGCAAACATTCCACCCATTCAAACACCCACTCCACCCCCCCAGAACACCTTCATTCCACCTCCTGATCCACAATTGGATGTCACCGCACAAATAAAATTTCTGTCACAACAAGTGCTTGACCTTCAATCAGGAAAGACACCAAAACCACAAAAAAACCTATGCCCTTATCCATTTGATAGGAGCGTAGAAATGAAACCATTCCCAAAAGGGTTTGAGATCCCTAAATTTGACAAATATCGCGGAACGGGTAACCCTGAAGATCACATCAGGGAATTTCAAGTACATTGCATGGAGGTGGCTCACGACGAAACGTACTTGATGAGATTATTCCCAAGAAGCTTGGCTGGAAACGCTATTGATTGGTTTTCTCGACTTTCTGGAATCAAAAAATTCCAGGAAATCGTGGATGCCTTCATACATAATTATTCCTTCAACACTCCCATGGAGGTTAGCTTACAGGAATTATCATCTCTCAAACAAGGGAAAAATGAATCATTCGGTGCTTTCTTACAACGATGGCGATCCAAAGCTAATCAAAGCAAGTGGTCCATGCCTGAAGAACAACAAGTGGGAACTATCATTACGAATCATGATGGGCCCTTGGCCTTCCACCTCAAAATGCAAAACATCACCACTTACGACCAATTGATACCTAGGGCGCTCAATATCGAACAAGCCCTTGCCACGCAGGGAGAAACTTCATCATATCAAGAAGGCCGCTCATCATCCAATTATCATGACAAACCACGAACATGGGCAAAGAATCGTAATGTAACCAATGATGGTGTTGTTGACGCCAAAGTTGTCATTAGTGCCCCACGGAAGAACAATCCACCATCCCAACAACAACAACACCAAAATACCAATCAAAGCAATCGACAAGTCAATACTGTGGTCCAACCATCCCATAACCAAAACACAAACAACATTGATAATCAGGGAAGACCACAGCGAAACAAGTTCTTCCCAAACGAAAATACACACTCCTTGGGGAACCTGCTGAAGCAATCATGAAAAGATTGGTAGATGAAAAATTGATAACGGTCCCTACACATAATAATTATCAAGAACCATCGGTCAAGCCACCATGGTATAATGAGAATTATCTTTGTGACTTCCACAAACTCAAGGGACACACGACAAACAACTGCATGAGGCTCAAAAATCTAATTCAAGACCTCATAGATGACAAAATCATAGATGTGGAAGCACCATCAGGAAACAAAGATCTCAAGATTTACACGAATCCGATGCCGAATCATGGTAACAAAGGAAACAAAGATCAAGACAAAGGAAAAGGGGCTTATAAAAATGTCAACCACACATACGAGGGTGTTGTCGCTTGTTTAGATGAGTTTTGTGGAGTGATCACCATCAAAGGGGCCCAAGCCGATTGTGGAGTCACCACAAGAGGTGGAAAGGTTACCATTGCAGCACCATCCCAACCAAGCAGAAATTCCACATCCAATCCAAGGTCTCACCCTAGTGGCTATAATGTCTTGGATCAATTGAAAAGAACCCCTGCACATATATCCATCATGGAGTTACTCAAAATCTCATCTGCACACAAAAATATTCTAGAAGAAGCTTTGGCGTCATCTACTGTCCCCGCAGATCTAGATGCAGAACAATTCCAAGCTATGGTCGCAAATATCACCACACCTAACATTCTTACATTTTCTGAACAAGACTTCCCCACACAACCATCTCACAACCGTGCACGTCATCTGGAGGTGTACGTAAATAAAAAGAAAGTCAAGAGAGTCTTGGTGGATGGAGGTGCAGGCTTAAATATTTGCTCCTTAAAGCTTCTAAAGAATTTGAACATTTCAGAGGATTCAATTGACAAAGGAAAAGGCATCACAATAAGAGCATATGATGACCAGGAAAGGGTATCCCAAGGCACCATTCATCTTCCTGTCCAGGTTGGACCCGCCATCATGCAAACCAACTGTCAGGTCTTCGACCTCGATTTACCATACAACATTCTCCTAGGGCGACCATGGATACATGCAATGCAAGCTGTAGCTTCAACCTTTCATCAATGTGTGAAATTCACACATGAAGGTCAAGAGGTTATTATCCATGGAGATCCTGAGCCATTTGCCTACTGCAAAAATCTAGAGGCAAAATACTACAAGATCCCGCAAGTACCCAAGAACGATGAAGGCCCATCAACACCTTACGTGGATCCCGCCACTCTCACTTCTACGACAGAGACACCCTCCACCCCCGCCATCCCCGCCTTTTCTGATATCAAAGTCATAATACAAGATGATGGTTGTGGAAACTATTCAATTCCTAAGAATGCTTTTGTAGTAGGAGAGCTACCACAATCTCCTAGATCAAGAGGACGACCACAATCACAAGAAGCTTCAACATCTCAAGGATCCTATGAACGAAACCCCACCTTCACAAGTGCAGGAGATCTTGGTCAGGAAACATTAGAGGGGGACCTATCTCATCTCCTTTATCGAGATGATATACCGGCAGTTGAATTGCCTATGGACGAACGAAACAGAGGTATGAAGCTGATGCTCTTGATGGGCTATAACCGGAACCAAGGGTTAGGCCAAGATAATAATGGGCGTGTAATACCCATTATACCTGAGAAGCAAATAAAAAATCTTGGCATTGGTCATCCTACTCCTAAGGTAACTGTACTTGGCCGAGGTGCCCAGGATAGACGGAACCGAACGCCTCCTCAGGAATCTGTAGCTACTCCAAAATCCTCCATGACTTTAGGAATGCCCACTGATTTAACTGAGTCACCAGAAATAGGATTACATTTGTTGTTTGAGGATACTAATGTACTTATGATTAGCACCTTGTCTTATGAGTCTGAAAACCAAAGCAATGAAATCCGATTAGTCTATCCCCAACTGATTGATTACGACCAACGAGGACCACCAATTCTTGACATGTTTGAAAACGATAAGGCGCTCTCGAAATTCATGGGACTTAGGGATGACATTCCATGTGGGGATCATAAGGCAGGTTTTATCATAGAGCTGGATACACATGCATACTATGGAGAAACGATTGAATCCCTCAGTCGCAAAAATAAAAAATTGAGAATAATCCCCAAGTCCTTGAGTGAAAACCACCTTGTGGCACTCTCCGACTCTAAAAAAGTAAAAAGAAAGGACACATCCAATGGTGAAAACCTCTCTGAGGCGCCTGAGGATGGGGGATTCAATCTTCCTCTTACAGCTATACACCAAGAAAAGTCAGCTATGCTAGCAGAAAAGTGCAACCCCATCAATCTGGGAACACAAGAAACTCCTCATATTACATTCTACGCTGAGTCATTATTATGCAAAGAACAAGAGGAGTTGGCTACCTTCTTAAAGGAAAGGAAGATAAATTTTGCGTGGACCTATGCTGATATGCCAGGATTGGATCCAGAGGGAGTGGTTCATCACTTGGCAGTCTATCCTAAAGCTAAACCTGTGAGACAGAAGCTTCGCAAAATGCATCCTCAAATTGCTTTGTTAGTCAAAATGGAGCTCAAAAAGCTATTAGATGTGGGATTCATTCGACCAATTGATTATCCAGAATGGGTATCAAACTTGGTACCTGTATCAAAGCCTGACGGAGCCATAAGAATCTGTACGGATTTCAGAGATTTGAACAAGGCATGTCCCAAGGATGATTTCCCGCTCCCCAACATCGACATGATAGTAGACATGACAGCAGGGCATGAGATGCTTTCCTTGATGGACGGATTTTCAGGATACAACCAGATTATGATAGCAAAAGAAGATCAACACAAGACGGCTTTCACTTGCCCATGGGGAACATACTGCTGGAACGTAATGCCATTCGGCTTAAAGAACGCTGGGGCCACATACCAAAGGGCCATGACACTAATATTCCATGACATGATCCACAAAACAGTTGAGGACTATGTTGATGACATCCTAGGAAAATCCAAAAAGAAGGAGGATCATATATCGGTCTTGAGTGCTATCTTTGACAGACTAGAAGAATACAAGGTTCGTTTGAATCCCAAGAAGTGTGTCTTTGGCGTACAATCAGGAAAGCTGTTGGGTTACATAGTGTCAATGAGAGGCATTGAGATTGATCCGGCAAAGGTGAAAGCAATACTTGAAATGGAAGCTCCTAGGACATTGAAACAACTGAGAGGTCTCCAAGGCAGGCTTCAGTCAATTCGCAGGTTCATAGCACAATTAGCAGACAAACAAATCCCTTACTCTCACCTACTCCACCAGGGGGTAACGTACAAATGGGATGACAAATGTGAACAAGCCTTCAACAAAATCAAGGAATATCTGTTAACACCTCCAGTACTAAGGCCTCCAATTCAGAACAAACCATTGATCCTTTATATCTCAGCAACTGCAGCAGCCCTTGGTGCTCTCCTAGCACAACATTATGAAAATGGAATAGAAAGAGCCATATACTACATCAGCCGTACAATGGTGGGCCATGAGTTAAACTATACATTCATTGAAAAAGCTTGCCTAGCAGTGGTGTTTGCATCCCAAAAATTCAGACACTACATGTTGGCACACAAGATCAAACTCATAGCTAAAATTGATCCCTTAAAGTATCTTCTTTCAAAGGCAATGCTTACAGGAAGAATGGCTAAGTGGGTAATGATATTATCAGAATATGACATTGAGTATGTGGAGCGCAAGGTAATCAAGGGACAGGTCATTGCAGACCAACTGGCAGATGCACCTATCTATGCGGAGAGCCCACTTGTTTCAGAATTTCCAGATGAATCCATTTTCAACATTGACATAGCTACTCATTGGAAACTATACTTTGATGGTCCCTACACACAACATGGGTCAGGAGCTGGTATCTTCTTCATCACTCCACAAGGGGATTGTATACCAAGATCATACAAACTGGCATTCCCTTGTACAAACAACATTGCAGAATATGAGGCTTTAACTATAGGTCTCAGGATAGCAGTACAATGGAACATTATGACATTGAAGGTATATGGAGATTCACAACTTATCATAAATCAAGTGAACAATGAGTACCAAACAAAGGATGATAAGCTAACTCCATACAAAAGGCTAGTGGAAAATCTCAAGGAATATTTTGTTGACATCACATTTGAGCAAGTACCAAGAACCAACAACAGAGCAGCAGACGCAATGGCAACTATTGGATCACTCTTAGAGATCCCTCAAAATGTTCCGAAATACGACTTCTTGGTAGAGCAGCTTCTCGTGCCAGCATTCAAGGTACCAGAGTCAGAATTTGTGTGCGAATTTGTGTGCGAAATCGTTGGTCCAAATGATCAGTGGTACCAAGACATTTACACATACCTTAGGATAGGTATCATTCCCGCCGATTTGCGTTCAAGACTTAGACGAACCTTTATCAAGAAAGCATCTCGTTTTGTCATTTTAGGAGAAACCCTTTATCGTAGAAGCATAGAAGGAACCTTACTAAGATGTCTTAACCACGAGAGCATGGCGAGATTTTCTGGCGATACGTGGTTCTCATTCGGTGGCGCGACCTGTCTAAGAAATTGTTGAGTGGGTGATACTGGCCTACCATGAATGAGAGAGGCATGAATCGTCAAAGTGTCTACGGTGTCGACCTGCGGGGACCTCATCATGCTCCGGCTCGAGAGCTTCATCCGATCATCACACCGCCCTTTTCCACTGATTAGGGGACCAGTCCTCATTATGGAAAAGATACTTATAAAATAACTGACCCACAAATTCATTATAGCGCAGGCAGGTACTTCTGCCAAATTGGAGTTGAAGCCATACCTATGACCACGCTTTGAGGAAGCCGGATCTCAAAAGTTCATCACGAACTATCTCATATCATTTAGCAATTGTTCGGGGCTATTATCTCTGAATAATGGGACACCATTCAAAATCGAGTCGTGACCTATGTGATATTTAAAATCAACATCGGCTTTTCCACCCCATATACTATCCCCAAGGCAATGGCCAGCGAGAAGCTACAAATAAAAACCATCCTCAAAATCCTTAAGAAAGCTTGATCCAATGGCAATTACGGTGGCATTCACCCGTCGCCCTTTGGGCTTATCGAACCAGCATCCGCACACCCACTGGTGCCACACCATTTTCCTTGGTCTACGGATCAGAGGCCATCTTGCCCATTGAGATCGAGTTACCATCCCTCAGAGTATCATTGCAAAATCTCATCACGGACGAGGAGTATCGAGTTTCAAGACTGAACGAGCTGGAACTGTTGGATGAGCGACGTTTGGACGCTTTAAACCATCTACAAGTGTATCAGAATAGACTGAAAAGGAGCTACAACAAGAAAATCAGAAGCAGAACTTTCCAAGTTGGAGAATTAGTCTTAAAAGAAAATCAGAAGAATGTCCCAAATCCCAGCAGCAAAGGAAAGTTCGAACCCGATTGGTTAGGGCCTTTCATTGTCACAGCAAGCTACAAATCAGGGGCATATCAGCTATCAACACCCGAAGGGGAACCTCTGCAGGAGCCCATGAATAGCTCCCATCTCAAAAAGTTTTAGCCCTTTCGTCTTTCAAGGTATAGAACCAAAAATCAAAAAAAAATCGAGAGAAAAGTGCGAAAAATGGATTTACCTCGTGAAAACGGCAGAAAGCGAGTCTTGGTGACAACAAAATCAAAATCAAAAAAATAGTAAAGAAAATTAGATCCTCTAGTGAAAACCATACGTGGCACTTTGGGCAAGTACCTTGGTGAAACCCTGGCAAACAGGCGCCTTGTGTAAATAAGCACTTTCCATCCACCAGGATCTTTATGGCTCGATCTACATTATCCCTCCATTTCGCTTCCATCGTCCATCACATCCATATCTCCATCCATCACTCATCCGCTCACATCCGCACCATAGCTTGGTCCTGTGCCCGTATCATGATCCCTCCTAGTACTACTCGGCCCATTCTCAAGGTCAGTTTGTCCTGCCTTTATCGGAGTAGTCTATCGCCTCACGCTGGGGGCACGTTCTCATCGGATCGGATTCGTGTATGATCTTAAAGGTCCTCAAAATCAGAAAATCCAAAACGCCGAGGAAAATCCAAAATCAAGAAACATTCCGAAACATTTCAAAATCCAAAAGCGAGATTCGTCTTGTCGAGACTCATTAAATCTCTGAGCTTGACGTAGAGCGAGTTGATCTTTGATCGTAGAACATTTAGGTCAGTCCTATAGGGTTGATCATAATAAAGCCCGACATTTCATCATATATATCTTCATCTGTAAATCGGTTAAGTTGTCAGTCGAACTATGTGGTCTCTGTGTGTATAACATAGGTAAGGCTAATCTATTGATTAGCCCCCGAGGCCCCTAGGATAGGTCTTTAGGTTAGTCTCTTGGTCAAAATCTCGGAAAATCCCAAAAACATTGGAAAATCGAAAATCAAAACATTTGTAAAACCTCAAAATTTTTTTTACCAAAAACAGCCTCAAAACATTGCAAAATTCCAAAAACATCCAAATATTTGAAAAATCCATCCACCTCATCTCGCTTACACTGCAATAATCAATCATCCATAATAAATCGTCATCACCCTCAAACCTTTGGTAAAACAGTCAGAAACAAGTCTAGCAGTCAAACGTGAAAACCTAAACTGTCAAAATCTCAAGTATAGGTCTGTCGGTAAGCAAGTTGGTCAACTCTTTTCTTATCAATGGCATGTAAATCATAAATCAATTTCATCATCATTTGATACAAAGCATTTCCTAGGATCCGTTCCGACAATGGGCACTTTTATCAAATCAACCACTTTGGGTAAACAAAACGACGTGTCATTAACATGTCCTAGGATCCGTTCCGACAATGGACATTATCTTTTGGCAATGAGTTTTGGCTCCCATCTTTTGAAACACATCCCTTTGGCTAGAGGTATGAAGAACATTGGCTTGCTTGTATACTTGATCTTTTCTTTTGATTTATCTTATTGCGCTCATTCCAAGGACCTCTCGATGATATCCGAACGAAGGATTTAGAGAGATAGGAATGGGGCAACGATCATTATCTTTTGTCTGCTGTGCTTGTTGGACACTCTTGTAATATAACTTGGCGAATACTTGCTTTGTTAGGTACGCCCTAGCAAGGTTTCCGTATGTCAAGTGTGAACAAGAATACTCCTATCTATTTGTCGAGTCAAAGTCCATCACACTAGGTACAACGCCATCCTGGTCTTTTATACCTTGATGCATCGTACTTAGGCGTGTAATCAAACATAAAGTAAGTGACCCTTTGAAAATCCCAATCCTTGATAAGCAAATCATCATCATCTATCATCATCATCTCTAATAAAGTCTCGACCAATCATGGACTTGTTGGATCCTCTTGTCATCATCTCATTTCCGCACTAACATCATACATCCATCATGCATCCATCATGCATCCATCCTGCATCTGCAAACCATCAATAAACTGCATACCACATATCATTCATATCATACATCATAGGAAACATTGATCATTTCACATGCATTGCATATCATCATCATAATATAGATCTGTTAGTCTAAGCATATCATAAATCATCCATTGTATATCATAGCATATCATCATCCATCTCATATCATATAATCATTTAAGTTGTTTAGGATAATATAGATTTGTTATTCTAAGCATCTTGAAATCATCATCTTTGCATCATCGTCCATAACCATCCATTTTGAACCTCTTTATCGCGAGATCGACCCTCAAATCGAATCTTTTCGCTCGACTCGAGGGGGCAATGTACCGTTGTACTTTTTCCATTGGGGCATCCGAAAAATCAGAAATTTTAATTTCGATTGCGGCAAGTTTATTCTTTGAACCAACGCAACAAGTACATTGCTTCAAAGAGGGGCAAAATGTAGACATGTCAAATTTACATCATGCATAATCATATTCCATTCATCAAATAAATCAAGACTTTATTTAAATCAAATCCTAAATCAAAAATCAAAGTCTTGAAAGTCAAATCAGCTAATCAGCATTAAATCAGCATAATCATCATTAAATTAATCTAATCCTAATCTGAGGCTAATCCCATCCCACTTGCATTATCTAGACCTAGCCACTTGCACAATAAATCAATTTTATTGATTTATTAAAAACATCATTTTCTCTCAACCATGACAAGTCAAACAGGGCATTTATTGCTCTTCTTTCTTGTCCCCCTCTCAAAATTTATTGCAAATTTGAATTCAAAAATTCCCCCTCTTGGGCACTCTTCCCAAATCTTGCACACACATTAACTAATCACATGGTGACAAGTGTCCTTCTATCATTGGCTTGATTTTTATCCCACATTGGTCCCTCTTCAACATTTGGCATTTTGAAAATCTTTAAATAGGTGCATCATCCTCAAGCAAATCCTTCACAATCTTCACAATTTCATTGCAAGGTTACTCTCTTCATCTGAGATTTGATCTTGTTCATCATCACTCCACCATCTCCATTTGCATTTGCACAATTTGAGCTTTGATCAAGGATTGGGAAAGGGTCACTAGCACAAGTGACACCAATCCAACTATGGAATAGGTAGTTTGTTGAATGTTTTCATTATGCATTTGGTTTTCTTTTATCTTTTGTGGCATTTTGGAACATTTGCAATGTATTTCATAGGGGTATTCTTGAAGGATTTGTTGATACTAACCCTTGTTTGAGCATAGTGTTTGCAGATTTTTAAAGGTACTCACAAGATCCTTTGAAGAAATTTTATCATGATGCATAGGATCCAATCTGACAGTGGATGGAGAAGTGTTAAGAGAAGAACTAGAAGGGTTCTCCTCAAAACAAACACTCCTCTCAATGAACAACTCATGAGTAGTAGGATGGAGAATCCTATAGCCTTTGACATCATCTAGATACTGATTAAATATGCAAGTCTTGTTTTGCAGATCCATAGCCTTGTGTTTCTCTACTGGAATGTGGGCCCATGCTAGAGAGCTAAACATTCTAAAGTGCTTAACTGTGGGTTTCTGACTAGTCCAAGCTTGAAAAGGAGTTACCCCCTTCACAACTTTGTGAGGAACTCTGTTTTTGATGTAACACACATAGTTGATGGCCTTTGCTTGGTATTGAGGTGCCAAAGATTTGAAGTGAATCATACAATTGTCCATCCCTTTTAAGGACATATTCTTTCATTCCATGACACCATTATGCTGAGGATTGTATGGAACTGTGTACTACATGTTGATACCTTCTAAAGTAATTTTTTTTTCAAATTTATGATTAACATATTCACCCCCATTATCTATACATATAATCTTGATGGAATTCACAAACTATTTCTCTGCAAAAGCTTTGAAATCCTGAAAATGCTCAAAGACCTCAAACTTTTGTCTGAGAAAGTAAACCCAAGTGTATCTGGAAAGTCATCAATATATGTCAAGACATGTCTAGCTCTACTAAAAGATGGTTGTGGACATGGTCTTGTCAAGTCACTGTGTACCAACTCCAATAGCTGTGTAGCCCTCCATGCTTTTCCTTTATCATAATTCTCCTCAAGATGCTTACTATTACCAAATTTTCACTTACAACTCAATTTGGCAGAGTTGAAGTAGTTTATTTACATTTAAAGGTGAAGAGTACTCTAACATATTTCTACCATGCTTAACCATTGCATATTAAAGTTTAAAAGAAAGATTTTAGTTTTTATTGTGCAATGTGTTACAACAAAAGGATGCTAAAAGAAAGAATTTAGTTTTTCATTCAATGCTTTGCAACATAAATGAGACTACATGAATTATAAGATGTTGCTTTCATTCAGTTTGGATGTTTCATTAATTTCACAATGTTTCATTCATTTTGCAATGAAATGTACACAAGATTGCACAAGTGTTGTTTTTCTATTCATTGGAAAGAAAAGAGAAAATCAAATGTCCCACACAAGCCGTGGGAGTAGCTAAACTAAAGCAACATTGGAAATACACTATACATCTGAAGATGAAAGTAATAAAGGGAGCATATAAGAAAAAAATAACCATAATTGCCTATTGAAGTTTGGTGTTGGCCTTCGTTGTTGCCTACTCCTCCTCACTCCTCATCTTCAAGTGAACCTACATCATGATAAGAAGGTTGGTTAGAGCTCCAGAATATGAATCCTCCTATGTTCCCTATCAACATAAATATAGTATATGCCTATGATGCTTTAACTCAGTTGAGCAAGTATAAGACACATATGCAAGAGAACCTGAAAAATAAAACATCACAGGAGCATTGAGTTTCATTGTTTTTTATCTAACATGTTTTTTCACTGTGCAGTTATAGGTGAAATCATGTTTCTAATTCATTTTTGAAGACATCATAGCATGTGGTGCAAAAATGGGCTCCCACAAGGGTTGAGCCCAACATGCTGCCCTAATTTTCAAAAGGGGAATGATATAGGAATGCACATTCATATTGCTCAATTCAAAGCATTTCAGCTGAAGGAATAATTCACAAAATGACTGCAAGAGTAATAAATTCATTAGTCATTCATGACAATCAATTCAAAAGTGCAATGAAGTGAAGGGCACAAATGAACAATGGACTCATAAGATGCCTAATTAATATGCAACTCAAAATAAGTGCACCATTTCCTCATTAGGATTTTTGTTTGTATATAAATATTTCATGTTTTCCTTGTTTAGTTTCATAGAGTGGTGCTGCTATCATATCTTACTACTACTATATATCATTGTTCATTGTTGTTTAAGTTATTCAGATTGCACATTTTGAAGGCACAATCAAAAGATCAAGGAAGGTTGACAAATAATGTATCCATAGTGGGGCAACAAAAAGAAAAGTAAGCCTACTTTACTATTGTGCAAGATAAGTGTGGAATGGTGAACAATGATCTTTAATAGTTTTCACTAGGAAGTAAAAGAGCATTAACAAGTGCTTGGTGATAAGGGAATGGCCAAACATTAATGGAAGAATTGATAAAGTCATAGCATAGAGGATAAAAGAATCATCATTAAAACATATGTGTAATGCATGAAGGCCATCATGGATTTGTATATGCAAAAGGTTTGAAGGAGAAAAAATTCTTTTACAAAAAGGACAACATAATTATTAAAGTAAAATAAAGGCATCATATTAAGATCACTTTTGCAACATCTTGAAATGTTTCATTTTTTATAAATGGAGGGTTTGCAATCATGTATTTCACATATGAAGAGTCAAAGTAAAGATAAGAGGCATCACTTCATGCAAAATTTCAGAATGTATAATGAACTATAACCTATAGTGGTGAAGCCTCATAACATCTATAAGTGCATCGTGTCCCCCAAATGCTAACAAATAATAAGTGGGTTGTGTGAACATTTTACAACCATGGTAAGAGAAAATGATGCCATAATGGGAGTTTGTATTCTTCCATATTCTTGAAATAAAAATGATGGATTTGTGAAAATGTAAACCTAGAATAGAGCAAAAGATGCTTTCATTTCCCTTAGAAGAACCAACAACATTTTCTCCTTTTACCAAATTTAGAAAGAGGAAAAAATGGAGCAGTAAAAAGAGTAGTATAATGCGTTGAACTATGGTCTCAAGGTGGGTTTTCAAGAAACAAACCTAGAACAGGAAGATTTCTCTTCTTTTTTCACAAAAAATGCATAATAGAGTCTGTGGCCTACAAGTGGAAAGGAACTCAGATTTTGGGCTTAATATAATGGGTTTGCAAGAAAAATGAATCTATGTTTGTTGTGAGGCCAAATCAAGGGTTCACCCTTTGTTTTCAAGGAAAAATGAAGCCATAACCAAGGGTGTCAAACCCTTCTTTATGAAAACATAAATAAGTCACAAAAAAATGGAGAAATCCTCAAGCTTGTTCAAGAATAAGAAAATCTAGAATGCCCTTATGAAGCTGCAGCCATGAGGTTTAGGAAATTCTTATGAAACAATGGAAAAGCTTTAAATTTTTACAAAGATAATAGAACCTTCAGAGTTTTCTATACCCAGATACAAAGATATAGGTCGCGACCTTCAATGGAGAGGTTAAGCAGAAATTCGTAATTTCTTTCACACCATGCCTAGGGGTTTGATCCCATTTTTTCTAAAGTGTAAATGGAGAAGCCTAAATACATAAAACAAATAAAACTTCAAGATTGTGTTAATATTACCAAATACCAAGAAGCTCAAGAGGCTGCAACCATGAAATGCAAAGCTTTCTCACTTCTTTTGCTAAGAATAATGAAACCATGAGGTTTTATACTCAAAGTGCACCTATAAAGAAGAAATGTAAAGCTCGAATGGAGAAGAGATTACCTCATTTTTTGTGGAGAAATATATTACAATTCTTGTAGTAATGAGCTTTAGAAGCTCTTTGATGGCAGCCTCAAGACAAAGTAAGGCATTGCTAGAGTAAAGCAAGACAGAAAAATGCATGAGTAAGGACGAAACCACAAGTGAAAGTCTTCAAAAAACACATTAAGATAAGTGGAAATGAAAGAAAGAATCATAAAAACTTTACCTAATTTGGCCTCATAAGGGAATTGAAATAAATTTCTTGTGGAAAAACTCTCAGAAGCAACAAGGAATTCAAGATTTCAAGCTCAAAACCCTAGTCTCATGGTGGCAGCTAGGCAGAGCCAAGTTTTCCAAAAAATAAATGCAAAAATTAATGAGAAAAATTAGGGCTCGAGTGATTTTGTTTTAGGGTTTTCCCTAGTTGCCCTAATTCAGCTTTAGTTTTTTTTTTTATATTGATTTAAAATATTATGCCTTAGCTAATGCCACGATGGAGTTAGTGTGTTCTAATACTTTTTCAAGTCTAGGCTTTCATGCCTTAGGTTCTTTTTAATTTTTGAGAAAATTAAATACCTTGACCCCATTCACTTTCATGTCAAGCCCTTTCAATGCCTTTACAAACTTAGGTTATACCTTGAGTCCTTTTTGCATTTTTTTGCAAAATCAAAATATTTTGATATGCCTCAATTATTTTTTGATTTTTATAGAAAATCAAATGATAATGCCTAATATTGTATACTTGGTAGATTTTTATCAAAACCAATAGTTGTTTTGTAGTATTGTAAAAATCAGAAATGAAAGCCAAGTGAGGTGAAGTTGAACTCAAGTCTTTCCTTCTTTTTGTTAAAATAAAAACTACAAATGATGTAAAACATTATTAAAAGAAATGTTCTTATAAATTGCTTTAATAATTGTTATTTTAAATGTAGTAAAGCAAGCAAGTATGAATAGAGACTTTCAGTTTACTTTCCTAATTCAGTTGGAGTCCTTTTGTGTGAGATGGAAAAGCAAGTAAATTGAAGTTTACACTTCTTTTTTTTAGCTAGTTCTGGGTCAATTTTGAGTCTTTTTTGGGTTGATCTGCTTTGGAGGGAATCTTTCCATCTTTTTCACTTAGTTTGGATTAGTTTTATTCCCTATTTTGGAGGATTTTTCCCCTTTCTTGAAAATAACACTAGATTTGCTATTTTGAGGAGCAGTTCACTCAAATTTTTCCTTCTCACTCTTGGAGACACTTTGGAGGCATATATTGGAGTAAAAATTAGTTTTTTCTCAATTCAATTTTGCTTCTTACTCTCTTGACTACTTGTAGAGAGCTTTGTAAGCCTTGATTTGTACTCAGATTTGATATTCTCATACTCCTTTCAATTCAATAAAAGCATTAGAGCATTCCTATCTCATATTTTCTTTCTCATTTTGTAGTAATAATTTGATGTTGTCATTGTGATTTTGAATGTTGAATCCTTTTAATGTCTTATTATTGCAAGTGTGGGTGCAAATATTTCATATGATATAGGTTGTATGTTGTGTTTGATTTTGAACCTTCATGCAAATCACTTTTGTGTTGTATGTTGCATATGAGGTTGTGAGAGTGAGTGTTTTGAGAATTGATTGTGAGTGGAGTTAGTGGATAGATTTAAAGTTCTGGTGCATCACCCATTAGGTTTTAGGTTTTTCACTTTTAGAGTTATCCTTCTATCCTTTTTCTCAAAAAATCATTTAGTTCTAGGTGATCTGCTAGGGGAACCAACCCTCTCTAGAGATTCGTTCTCATCATAAGCTACCCACAACTTGAGAATGCTTCCATGTTTCAATAGGAGAGTTAAGTCAAACTTAGCTAGGGTGCAATCCTAATTGAAAACAATTTTTGGCACACTCGATGGGACTGATTGGAATCTTTTAGTCCAATATTTTGATAATTTATTATTGATATTAGGTGTGTATATCAGTAAGATCTTCCTTTGGAGGCAAAAATCTACACACATTTGGTGACTCCAAGCTCAAGTCACTGGTTTCAATATGATCAAGCACTTGTTTATTTTATAAAATCTGATTTTTGTTTGCTTCCAACTTTTCAATGAGTGAATATGTCAATATTTCATGGGGATATGTCTTACCATCCATCATATCATGGAATTCCTACTTATCAACCTCATTATCAATCATACCAGGTTAATTATGCTGCTAGTTTTAGTCCAAAACCCATGGATTTTCAAGAAAAACAACATGCTTGATATAGTTACTATGCACCCACGCATGCTCAACCTTAATAGTAGCCTTCATATGCTCAAAACCAGCTCCAATAGTGTGAAAAAGAGGATATTGTGAGCATAAAGGGTATGTTGCTAAACTTCATGAAGCAGATAGAGGAGATCAAGAGGCAACACAAGTATAATCAATAACAAGAAGAGATGGCTTATTAGGCCTATCTCTATGAGCAAGAGTTGGAGGCACAAAGGATACAATTTGAGGAGAACCTTGAAAGAGAGAAAGTTGCAAAAGAGGATAAAATGAAGCTTGTGTTTGCTCGGACACAAAGGCATGAAGTCCAAGCAACTACTACAGTTTCGTATCAACCTACTCAAGAGGAGGTTCATAAGTATAAATTTCCAAGTTTTTGACAAATGAGCCTCTTAGTACTCCTAAGGTTGAGATTACAAATTTAAGGTAGGATAAAGTCCTTAATTCCTCAAGCCAGCCTCTTAATCTTGAAATACCAAGTTTGCAAAGCCTTCATCCTTTGCAAGTGGAGGAAAATAATCAGGTTTAGCCTAATATATTTCCAGAGCATCCCCTTGAGCATCATTGTCCCTTGCAAGAAATCCAAGAAGCTCCCCAAGTTTCCCCACCTGATGAATCCAAGGACGAACCCATTGATCAAGATATCTCACTCCTCTGGGAGAAGATTAGAAGGGTAGATCTATCACTTTTAACTATGGAGTGTTCCCAATTGCAACTATGATCAAGTGTTCCTACCCTATTCTAAATCATGCAAAACAGAATGCAAAAAGAAAGGAAAAGACACTAACACCTCAAGGATTAGCCTAAGTTAAACTCAAACAAAATAAAGATAAAGAAAGCAGATTTTTACCTTGTTCAAGTTGATGCTTGGTTGGCCCTTTGATTATTGATTTTCGTGTGCTCCTTGATGGAAAAATATCTATGATGGTATGAAAAATGATGAGGGTTGAATGGAGATTCCAATGATTCAAGTGGGTAGTTGAGTAAATGAATGCAATAGATGCAATGAGAGCTTGAAGCTTCAACAATGGAGGATGAATGCAAGTGATTGAAGTTGTAGAGATTCAAAGTTGTTGAATGAATAATTCATGTTATGTTATTTTTAGAATGAAATAAAATCTTTCATTTTATGAGAAGAAGCCCTAGAGAAATGGATGGTTGAGATCTTTCCAACATGGGAAAGATGAAGGGTTGTGCTAAGTTGAGGACTCACAAGCCCTCACATCTTTCCATGTGGAGGATGAAGTGTCACAAGGAAAAATGAGGTGGAGAGAGTAAAAATGATGTGGAGATACTTGCAAGTACCTTGGGCTAAGGATGATGATGACAAGTGAGAGGACCATGGGAATGAGTGAAGTTGTTGGAATAAAAAATGAGAATTTTAAATTCACATGATTAGGAGATCTTAAGGATAAGACAAAGTTCCCAAAAAGGAAGCTGAGAAGTACCTTGGATAAGACAAGGTCCCCCAAAAGTAGGACTTTGACCCATGTGAATGATGTGACTTCTCAATGATCACATGGGGAAGAGGAGATTCCTTGGAGGAATAAAAGTGAATTTTAAATTCACATGGGGAAGATAAAAATGAATTAAAAATTCCTTGGGGAATGAGAGAGTTGACCAAGGTATTGATTAGACCAGCTAATTAGTGATTAGAAGGTAGTTAGTGGTTAATGAAGATTAGGAACCAACTTGAAAAAGTTGGAGGATGTGACACATCCTAATCAAGGATTAGAGATGTGCACATCCCTAATGCAGAGATTAGGAGGTGGGTTAGGATTAAGCAAAAGTGATGGAGGATATTCCATGTGAGGAAGTAAATAAATGTCTTATTTATTTAATTCATTTGATGAAAAGGGGAATAAAAAGTAAGGTATTTAATTATTTAACTAGATACCTTAGGGATTTAGAAGAATTAAGGGATATTTAGATGAAAAGGGATAAATTTGGACAAATGGCAAGTGTCCAAATTTAGGTGTCTACAACAACAACCTATTATTGAGCAAGAGCTAGCCTGACTGTTAGTTTTCCAAACCCATTTTTTCAATACACTATGTTTCATACCGAATGAACCTATTCCTGAGTAGTTTCAACGTACAATACCATAAGAGTAGCCTTTTCCCAAGTTTGTGCAGTCTCTAGAGTCTTAGGAAAATTAGATCCTTGACCCAACCATTATCACGCCATCCATAGATGAGTCCAATGATGTTTTGTTTCCTTAATAAAATTAGATTGTTGGTCAAGAAGAAGAAGTGTTTGTGGAGATGAAAATGGGTGTTACACATGCAAAAGTGCTCTTTCAAGAGGTCTAAAATGATAAGACAAAATTGCTACAAGAGATAGGGGAAGTTGTAGTTAAGGGACAACAAATTCTAGATCAAGGAATGGTTGATAGTTCTCAAGTTTTGACTAATCTATTTGATGAATTACTATTTTTTGTGATGATGAAGAAAGCATATCTTAGATCATACCATACTAGCTCTAGAACAACAGGAAGAGGTTCAAAATTTTAATGTTTTGATGTCTCAAGAGGGTTGTAACAAGGTAATAAACAGTCTCCCTTCACAAAAAAATGAAAATGAGAATGAAGAAGACATGTTTTGGGATGACCTTGATATTTTTGTTTCAAACTTAGATGTCAAACGACCATATTTTGAAGGAGGAAGTGTGGAACAACAACTTGAAGAAGAAAAAGGGGGTGTCCAAACTCAAGATTTGTCTAATTTATTTGAAGAGCTTCCTTTATTTATTAGTGATGATGAAGGGAATGTATGTGAACTAACAAATTTATCAAGTTGTGATCAGAAAATCCATGAAAATGATATTGAAAAGGTGCTGATTTGTTTGCAAATAAGTGAGGATAAAAAGGTTATTGAATGTCAAGATCCTGATAGGCATGGTAATATAGCTCAAATAGAAAAAAATCAAGAGATTGAAAACATGTTTTAGATAAAGCAAGAAAGGGTGAGGGTTGAAGAGACAACAATACATGAGCAAGAAACCAGAAATAAAAGTTCAAGTTCCATCCTTTCAAGAGGATGCTCGATTAGAGATTTAGCTAACAGAGAGCTAAATAAAGATACAATGTTACTATTGTATCCAATAAGGAGGTTGCAGCCTTAGAACAACATAATCAAATCACTCATTCACTCCATAACAATAGTATCTATGATCATGTTCAAATGGTGAGTGAGTTTTTTTGGTTCTTCAAATTTTTTTGCAACATTCTATAGGATATGTTCTTATGGGTCATATCTTATCAGTACTAAATCACCTTGTAGAGAAACCTCTCTTAATTAGAAAGGGAAGTTATTTCCTGCAACTAGTGAATGGTCATGTTTGAGCACTACCACTGCTAGTTAGTGTAGGGTAGGGTAGAATTTTCTACAAATAAGTGCTCTAAGCACATTTCTTATAGTTCTTTTCCCCCTAAGTTTTGTTGCACATGTTTGCTATCCACCAGAGCCTTGTTAGTTTCTTTCAGTTTGTTGTTTTGGTGCTGTTTGGAGTATTTGCAACTGAGTTTCAATAATTTTCCAAGTTTGAGAAGGGTAGAATTTGACTTCATACCCAATGGAATGTTTAAGACAACTAGTCTATATGCTTAGCAGGCAAGCATTTAGCAAAAATCACCAGAAATGATTCCAAATTTTCACTTACAACTCAATTTGGTAGAGCTTAAGTAGTTTATTTATATTTAAAGGTGAAGAGTACTCTAACATATTTCTACCATTCTTAACCATTGCATATTAAAGTTTAAAAGAAAGAGTTCAGTTTTTATTGTGCAATGTGTTACAACAAAAGGATGCTAAAAGAAATAATTTAGTTTGTCATTCAATGCTTTACAAAATAAAGGAGACTACATTTCTTTATTCATTTCACAATGTCATTCATTTTGCAATGAAATGTAAACAAGATTACACAAGTGTTTCTTTTTTATTCATTGGAAAGAAAAGAGAAAATCAAATGTCCCACAAAAATCCATGGGAGTAGGTGAACTAAAGAAACATTGGAAAAATACACTATACATATGAAAATGAAAGCAATAAAGGGAGCATATAAGAAAAAAACATATCCATCATTTCCTGCTGAAGTTTGGTGTTGGTCTTTATTGTTTCCTTCTCCTCCTTGCTTCGGATCTTCAAGTGAACCTACATAATGATAAGAGGGTTGGTTAGAGCTCCGGATATGAATCTTCCTATGTGCCCTATCAATATAAATATAGAATATGCCTATGATGTTTTAACTTAGTTGAGCAAGTATAAGACACATATACAAGAGAGCCTAAAAAATAAAACATCACAGGAGCATTGAGCTCTTCATTTTTTTTATCCAACATGTTTGTTCACTGTTCAGGTGTAGGTGAAATCATATTGCTAATTTATTTCTAAAGACATCATAACATGTGGTGCAAAAATAGGCTACCACAAGGGTTGAGACCAACATGCTTCCCCTAATTTTCAAAAGGGGAATGAGATAGGAATGCACATTCATATTGTTCAATTCAAAGTATTTTAGCTGAAGGAGTAATTCACAAAGTGACTGCAAGAGTAACAAATTCATGTTGCTCATTCATGATAATCAATTCAAAAGTGCAATGAATTGAAGATCAAAAATGAACAATGGACTCATGAGATGCCTAAGTAATATGCACCTTAGAATAAGTGCACCATTTCCTCAGTAAGATTTTTGTTTGCATATAAATATTTCATGTTGTCCTTGTTTAGTTTCATAGAATGGTGTTGATATCATATCTTACTACTGCTATATATCAATGTTGATTACTATTTAAGTTATTCAAAGTGCACATTTTGAAGGCATAATCAAAAGATCAAGGAAGGTTGAAAAATAATGTATCCATAGTGGGGCAACAAAGTGAAAAGTAAACCTACTTTACTAATATGCAAGATAAGTGTGGAATGGTGAACAATGATCGGTAATAGTGTTCACTAGGAAGTAAAAGAGCATTAACAAGTCCTTGGTGATAAGGGAATGAGCAAACAACAATGGAAGAATTGATAAAGTCATAACATAGAGGACAAGAGAATCATCATTAGAATCTGTGTAATGCATGAAGGCCATCATGGATCTATATATCCAAAAGGGTTGAAGGAGAAAAATGACTTTTGCAAAAAGGACAACATCATTATTAAAGTAAAATAAAGGCATCATATTCAGATTGTTGCTGCAACATCCTGACATGTTTCAATTTTTACTAAAAAAGGGTTTGCAATCATGTATTTCACATCTAAAGAGTCAAAGTAAAGATAAGAGGCATCATTTCATACAAATGTTTAGAATGTATAGTGAACTACAACCTACAGTGGTGAAGCCTCATAACATCTATAGGTGCATCTTGTCCCCCAAATCCAAACAAATAATAAGTGGGTTGTGTGTACATTTTACAGCCATGGTAAGAGAAAATGATGCCATAATGGGAGTTTGTATTATTTTATATTCTCAAAAGTGATGGATTTGTGAAAAAGTAAACCTAGAATAGAGAAAAAATGCTTTCATTTCCCTTAAAAGAATCAACAAAATTTTCTCCTTTTACCACATTTAGAAAGAGGAAAATATGCAGCAGTACCAAGAGTAGTATAATGTGTCAAACTATGGTCTCAAGGTAGGGTTTCAAGAAGCGAACCTAGAATGGGAAGATTTCTCTTTTTTTTTTTCACAAAGAATGCATAATAGAGGCCGCAACTTGCAAGTGGAAAGGAACCAAAATTTTGGGCTTAATATCAAGGGTTTTCAAGAAAAATGAGTCCATGTTTGTTGTGAGGCCGAACCAAGGGGTTGCCCTTTGTTTTCAAGGAAAAATGAAGCCATAACTAGGGGTTTCAAACCCTTCATTTTGAAAACATAAAGAATTCACATACAAAAAAATGGAGAAACCCTCAAGCTTGTTCAAGAATAAGAAAACTCAAAATGCCCTTATGAACCCACATCCATGAGATTCAAGAAATTCTTATGAAACAATGGAAAAAAATTACATGTTTATAGAGATAATGCAACCTTCAGAGTTTTCTATACCCAAATATAGAGATACAAGCCATGACCTTCAATGAAGAGGTTAAGTAGAAATTTTTAAATTTCTTTCACACCATGGCTAGGGGTTTGACCCCATTTTTTCTAAAATGTAAATGGAGAAGCATAAATACAAAAAACAAAGAATTTTTTAGCTTGTGTTAATATTACCAAATACCAAGAAGCTGAAGAGGCCATGACCATGAAATGCAAAGTTTTCTCACTTCTTTATCTAAGAATAATGAAACCATGAAGTTTTATACTCAAAGTGCACTAGGAAAGAAGAAATGTAAAGCTCGAATGGAGAAGAGCTTACCTCATTTTCTATGGAGAAATACATTATAATACTTGTAGTAATGAGCTTCAAAATCTCTTTGATGGCATCCTCAAGACAAAGCAAGGCATCGATAGAGAAAAGAAAGAGGGAAAAATGCACGAGTAAAGAAGAATCCACAAGTGAAAGTCTTCAAAAAACACATTAAGATAAGTGGAAATGAAAGAAAGAATCATTAAAAATTTACATAATTCGGCCTTAGATGGGAATCAAAAAAAAATTATTGTGGAAAACTCTCAAAAGCAACAAGGAATTCAAGATTTTGAGCTGAAAACCCTAGTCTCATGGTGGTGGCCAGGTAGAGCCTAGTTTTCTAAAAAAACAAATGCAAAAATGAATGAGAAAAATTAGGGCTCAAGTGATTTTATTCTAGGGTTTTCCCCAGTTTCCCTAATTTAGCCTTAGTTTTTTTTATATCGATTTAAAATATTATGCCTTAGCTAATGCCATGATGGAGTTAGCGTGTTCTCATACTTTGTCAAGTCTAGGCTTTCATGCCTTAGGTTCTTTTTAATTTTTGAGAAAATTAAATACCTTGGCTCCATTCACTTTCATGTCAAGCCCTTTCAATGCCTTTGCAAACTTAGGTTATATCTTGAGTCCTTTTTGCAATTTTTTGCAAATTCAAAACATTTTGATATGCCTCAATTATTTTCTAATTTTTATAGAAAATCAAATGAAAATGCCTAATATTGTATACTTGGCAGATTTTTATCAAAACCAATAGTTGTCTTGTAGTATTGAAAAAATCAGATTTCAAAGCCAAGTAAGGTGAAGTCAAACTCAAGTCTTTCCTTCTTTTTGTGAAAATAAAAATTGCAAATGATGTAAAACATTATTAAAAGCAATGTTCCTATAAATTGATTTAATAATTGTCATTTTAAATGCACTAAAGCAAGCAAGTATTAATAGAGACTTTTAGTTTACTTTCCTATTTTAGTTGGAGTCCTTTTGTGTGAGATGGAAAAGGAAGCAAATTGAAGTTTCCAATTCTATTTTTCAGCCAGTTTTGGGCTGATTTTGAGTGTTTTATGGGTCAATCTGCTTTGGAGGGAATATTGTCATCTTTTTCACTCAGTTTGGATTAGTTTTATGCCCCATTTTGGAGGATTTTTTTCCTTTTCTTGAAAATCACACTAGAGTTGCTATTTTGAGGAGCAGTTCACTTAGATTTTTCCTTCTCACTCTTGGAGACACTTTGGAGGCATATATTGGAGAAAACTTTGTTTTTTCTCAGTTCAAATTTGCTTCTTACTCTCTTGAATACTTGCAGAGAGATTTTTAAGCTTTGATTTGTACTCAAATTTGATATTATTATACTCCTTTCAGTTCAATAAAAGCAACAAAGCATTCCTATCTCATATTTTCTATCTCTTTTTGAAATAATAATTTGATGTTGTCATTGTGATTATGAATGTTGAATCCTTTTTATGTCTTATTATTGCAAGTGTGGGTGGAAAATTTTTATATGATAGGTTGTACATTGTGTTTGATTTCGAACCTTCGTACAAATCATTTTTTTTTGTTGTATGTTGCATATGAGGTTGTGAGAGTTAGTGTTTTGAGAACTGATTGTGAGATGAGTTAGTGGATAGATTTAAAGTTCTAGTGCATCGCCCATTAGGTTTTACGATTTTAATTTTTAGAATTGTCCTTCTATCCTTTTGCTTGGAAATTCATTTAGTTCTAGGTGATCTTCCAAGGGAACCAACCCTCTCTAAAGATTTGTTCTCATGATAAGTTACCCACAACTTGAGAATGTTTCCATGTTTCAACAGGAGAGTTAAGTCAAACTTAGCTAGGGTGTAATCCTGATTGAAAACACTTACCAAGAATGCATCCTTTGAAAACACTATCAAAATATCAAATGGAAGGAAATCCTATAACCATATCTTATTGACTAAGTTACTGCAAGTAATAATAGTTCAAGTGGCCAAACCGTTGATGCCACAAGGAACTCACCTCATCTATATGAGTAAGATTGTCGAAGAAGTGTCAAGAATAGAGTGTTAAGAACAAAGTGAGAAAACTGATATAGTCTAGACTAGTTATTTTATTTTCCCACAACAATTATAGACCCATTATGTATTTCACTGATTACAACTGTATCTAGAGTGAATTGAACTTGCTTGCCAAAACTAGTGTGAGTGATCTGATAAATAGATAGGAGATTAGTTGACAAAGATGGAACAAAAAGAACATCCTCAAATGTCCCTTCACCCACATCAATAGAACCTCTCCTATGCACTTCAATAGGAGTGTCATCACCCATTAATATGGTAGGCATAGAACATGGCTGAAATAGGTAAAATTATCTTTTGATGAGGCCATGTGGTGCGAAGTACCTAAGTCAATGATCCATGAATTTAGTTGTGAAACAACAACAACTAGGGCCTTTCCCTTTCCTTTCCCCTTACTTTCTCTATGTCCTTAGAAGACCCTTCTAATTAACTCTATTTAACTAAATCAGGCACCTTGATATTGTTCTTTTATTGACGATGAGAAAGGTGATCGATTTCCTTCTTTAAACACTTGTGGTCATCATGGCTTGGCCTCTTATAGTAAGAAAACTTTACCTTCTCCTTCTTAGGTTGATCAAATTTTGATGAAGAGGTCTAGTTATTTGCTTTTGAAGCAACATGTTTCTGATCTTTCTTCTTCTATTTTGGTTCTTTTGTTTCTTATCTTGCTTGTTAGACCCTTTTTTTTCTTTTGTTCCCTAATTGATAGCTAAGCCATGTGACTTAGAGGGATTAATTGTACCCTTTAGAACCAATTTTTCCTAATCCCTAGTGAGCTTTGCAACAAATTTATCTAGAGAAGGCATTTTGTAGGTTGATCCTAGGGCACATTTCATAGTATAGAATGTAGAAATGAATACAAAATAACTTTAGGAAAAAGCTTAGAAAGAATACTCAAGATCAGTTACTTATCATCCTTATGGATTCCACACTGTTCTAACTACAATCTAATGGCCTTCATTTTTGTGAAGAAGTCTTGTATAATGTCAAAATTTCTAGGACTTAACCCTATGAGTTCATTCTCTAACTAATGACCCCTTAACTCATCCTACTTACCAAAGAGGCTTTCTAGTTTTGTCCACACTTCATTTGGTGTAGTGGTAGATTCAATATGAAAAATAAGGCCAGGAGTGTTTTAAGTATGAGTGAGTTTGGTGGTGTTGTCATTGATATCAACATAGTACAAGATGTTGCAAAGAAAGGAATCAAGTGATTACAAGTTGTGCATGTATAGTTGAGATACTATAGAGATGTTGTGAGTACATGAAGATATATTTATGGTGTTGCATATGTGCTAATATGATGTTTTTCCAAGTGCTTTTGAGAAATAGTGAAAATAAAGTTGTGTGTATGTTCAGAATGTGCTCTGGTATGTGCTCCATATTTCTTCTATGTTGATCCTATGCTTGTGTGTATTTGAATTTTCTTTTATGGTCTTCATTGGATGATATCTTCTAGATTGTGGCTTTTGGTTTGATGAAGAGTGAAGGTTTTGTTCATCGGTGTGTGAACTCGTCTAGTAGAATTATTTGTTTATAGACTAGGAGAAATTACGTTTCTTCTTTGTAGCCCTCTGTTGGTTTGTTTCAAGTCTTGTGGATCTGGAAGAAGGCTTGTAATGATGTTGTATGTGTTCTGGCAAAGGTGTTCATGGTTTGGTGCTCTGGAAGGAAAGTTTTAGTGTCCCTGCGTGTGTTTGTATAGTCCAGATGGATTGATGGAAGGTGTTTTATGTATGAAGGTTGTTGCATTTGTTGTAGATGAATCTGAAGGTATCTGAGATGTATTCTCGTGTATAGTGAAGTGTGTTATGTGGTCAGAATGTTATCTTCTCATTGTAAAAGCATGTACTTCAAAGTTCATTAGTTTTTTCATTAGTTTTGGCTGATCTGGTGTCTACATTTCATGTGAAGGATAAGTTTCAATTAAAGGAAGCATGTGATTGATCCAAGACATTGTTTTGGGTCTTGGTTAAGGGTTGGTTTGTTCCACTCTCATTCTCTTCCACCGTGGGAATGTTGAGTTGCTGACCTAATTTGAATTTGTAAAATGAAGCATGTGTAGCTAACCTTGGAGAAATTTTCTAAGGTTGAAGATGGTATAAATATGAGTCAAGATATTATGGATTGATGTATCAAACACGCCACAAGTTTGAGAAGCAAGAATGTGTGAAAGTGAATTGAGGCAATGATACTTTAATGTGTTAGACTCCTGAAAGTAGTGAGCTGATGGTGTTTGCAATCTTTTGATCAAGGCTATAGATGTGTGTAACTTGTTGTGGTGGATTTTTCTATTATCTTTTGTATCTGTAGGCAGTGAGCCTCCTTGCTGGATAGTGAGTCCTAATTGTAGGTAGTGAGCCTCTTTGTAATTGGTTTTGGAATTACTTTATATTTTGAGTTAATCCTCATTGTGGTTTTTCCCTTATTGGGTTTTCTATGTATAAATCCAATGTTTCTTATGTTGATATTGATTTCTGTTATTTGCATTTCATGTTCACACTTAATAATAGAATTAAGTGGATGAGAAGTTAACAAGTGTTTGAGATTTGTGATTGTGTTTGGTGACAACTAATTCACCCCCCCTCTCAGTTGTCTTGCATCTTTCAAAAATTGGTATTAGAACTTTGGTTCCTTGGATAAGAGCTTAACCACTTGAGGTAGATCTGATGACACACAAATTGGCAATCCCTATGTTTGATGGATTTGACTATAGTGTCTGGAAAGTACAGATGAGAGGTTACATAATCTCTCTTGGCTACAAGAGTTGGAAAGCTATTGAGATAAAGTATGTTGGACTAAAAAGTGGTCCTTCTTTTGCAGATGAGATTTATTTCTATGAGGAAAATGAAAAATCAAGGTATGCAATCTATAGTGCTTTATCTAATACTAAGAAAACAAAAGTTATTTCTTTGGGTACTACTTATGAAGTTTGGAAAAAGTTGGAATATATCTGTGAAGAACATGATAGAGTGAAATTGTCAAAGAAGCTAACAACTAAGCACATATCTGAGAACTTGAAAATGGAAGAAGGTGAAGATATTGCAAGCTATTTTCAAAGGGTTGATATTGCAGTGAATGAAGTGAAAAATCAAGGTGGTACTCTGACTGATGAAGATGTGATGGAGAAGATTTTGATGACTCTTTTGGAGAGTTGTAGTGATAAGGTTTCAACCATTGAGGAAGTGTATGATCCTATGAAGTTTACTAAAGAATGACTATTTAGCACCTTGATTGCATTTGAGATGAGAAAGTTTGGAAAGGAAAAGGAGAAGACAAAATCAACATTTAAAGCTACAAAGACAAAACATGATAAAAATGGTGATAGTTTAGATGAGTTGGAAGAAAATTTTACAAGGAAGTTGAAGAAAGGTACCGGTAAGTACAAAGGTATGTTACCTTTAAAATTTCTCAATTGTGGAAATATTGGTCACTATGCTTCAAGATGTCCAAATAGAGTTGTACATAAGAAGAATTGAGATAATAAAGACAAAAAGGATAAAAAGTTCAAGAAATTGTACTATGTTAGAGAAGATGTTGGGATTTTTGATGATGAATCTAATTTTGAGGGTGATGATGATGAATGCTTGTTTATAGCCTTAGAGTATAAATCAATGTCTACTAACTCTAGAAGATGTGGAAGGAAAAATGGTTTGAGGAACAAGAAGGAAGAGATCGAAGGTACTCTAGTTATTGCATTTCATGCTAGACAAGATGAACACTATTGGGTGATTTTTAGTGTCTACTCAAATCACATGACCAGAGATAAAAGTAAGTTCACTAAACTTGAAAAGGATGATGGTGGATTAGTCATGTTTGGAGATGGTTTTGGAGCAAATATTGTTGAAAAAAGAACATTAGTTTTGATGGAAAACATAGCACTGATGATG
>VDFB02117969.1:0-19434 GCA_007258455.2 Sequoia sempervirens | reverse complement strand
GCTACTACCCCCTTCATAGACTGAGGGACTAGAGAACCAAGAGAAGAGATTCTATGAAACTAACTTTTGGTTGTACTCTTAATATATATGTAAATTTCAACCACACGTGGGTTGGCCCTCAATCAAGTAACAAACATACAAGCACACATAATGGTATGGTTAATCCCACACCCCAATACAACATATCCTCCATGGATGGGTACACAGTCTCACCATACCATGGGCACACAAAGCAAGTACGAGGTATTCACAACACTCAACATGTGCACTAATACAAGATGTTCACATAATAGAGAGTACCTTTTTCAATTTCCTCTGACCAGTATAAAGCCATTTTCCATCTCTAATTATGCAAGATCAATACAACTTTCCAAGAACATGTACTCCCAACATCCATACAATACATCATAGTTCTACATGGAGTAAATCAGCAATGCCATAATATCTCTCACATTCACATTCACTATTATTAAGTGGTAAATCACCTTACTACACACATATGTTAACCACATTTATTTCCTATACACAATGCAATATCATTACAATGTTTACTCAAGACAAGGTATGCAACATTATCACTTCAAAATACATTTAACATTTTGTATTTATCATTAACATGCCAATGGTTTTAGTCTTCCATTTTCTCTAAACTTTTACTTAATGCAGAATGATTTTCTATTCATATTCTTACATGTTCCATGATTAGGAATGCAACTTGGGGACTTAGGTTCTTTACCCAATATTTGATCTAATAAAACAAGCCTTGATGAATGCATAAACATTTTCTCATAAGAGACAAGCATATAATGGATTTCAATACACCACACATTCAAATATAGGCATCTTCGCTAAACCAATGAGAAGAGAGAGAAGGAGAGAGAGGGATTTACAATTCTGACACAAACACAAATGCACCATGGTTTCATCATCATACAATCACTTTCACACAAATGCATCAAGAATATGAAAGCATGCAATAATCTCTATCAACTAACAACATGATTATTCATTTTCTATTACCATATTTCATAATTTCAATACAATATAACATGCAAAAGTAACTCCAAAACCACATAGGGTTAATCAGGAAATCACTTGTACAATGAGGTAAAGCACAAGAAGACATGCACCAAAATATTTGCATGGTGAAGAAGAAAAACAAGACTCAAGAAGAGAATTCACACAAAAGGAATTTCTTAGCACCCTCAAGGTCAAATAGACCTTCCAACAAAATAAACAAAAAAAACCAAGCAAGGGTAATTTTAGGCAACACATGTCACCTGCAACCCACCAAGAAGCTAAAGTCCAACATGCCCACCTGTAACATAGGATATAGGAAGGTAATCAATGTCAACCTCAGGAGACTTCCAACCAAGGGAATCACTCCAATCCCATAGGGTAAGGCATGACCTAGGAGGCATCATTCCTCCACAACGCAAGACAGGGTTAGGAATTCAACCCTCTAAAATGCCACAATAAGGCATTCAAGGCAAGAGGTCCTATGAGTATCTCACCACAAAAAGCACTTGGAACACACACATCAACACACTGCAACCACACTCAAGGACCACTCAAGGGTCACAACCCTTTACACAACAAAAGAGCCACACATCAAGAAGGAGACCAATCAAAATACACTCCTTGGTAGGATCAAGGGTCTAACTAACCCTCACAAAAGCATTCATCAACAAGACATGCAAGGGGTGGAAACAACAATAACACTTGTTTCTATCCACCCCACACAACACACCAAGTAGGGATCCCAGTGCTACAACATGGGTTCTACCTCTAACTCTGCCTCAGGCTCTGCCCTTAGGGGCATCCTAAAGGAAACGAGGAACACATTAAAATAGATCATCACAAGGATAGTCTATACACCATATTAAGGCATGAAAGAAAAACAATAAGACTATGAAAACACTATAACTAGCTCACGCCACACATGCAAAATACAACATAACATAGAAGGCTCAAGTATGCCAGAGCTCCCAGTGTGTGAACATGTGCTCTGATACCAGATGTAACATCCCGCTATGCAACCCCGAAGGGTAAGAGCCAAAAGAGGGCAAGACAATTTTTTTTTTGATAACATAAAGAATGACTTACACAAAAAATAGTTTCCAATACAATATATCAACAACATACATGGCCAAGCATGGCCGAACACAATCCAAAGGAGAGGACTAATCCACCCTCATGAGAAAATCCAAATAGGAGCAAATAAGATAGCTCCAAAAATTTTGCTCCGGAACCCCCTGCTCCGGAACTTCCTACTCTGGAACCTTCTGCTTCAGAACTTCCTGCTCCAAAACTTCCTGCTTCAAAACCTTCTGCTCCGGAACTCTCTACTCCAGAACATCTTGCTTTGGAACTTTCTGCTTTGGAACTTTCTACAACAGCGACACAAAACAATAAACAAAAAACACCGATGCATCAGAACTTTGTAGACCATTGTATGAAGGAAATTACAAAGCTATAGATCTAATTTTTGCATGAAATTTTTTGAAGGAAAAACCATAATGATCATAATACAAGCGAGTCTGATACCAACACTGGAACTCGTAAGCCAAATAAAAAAAATCACATTTCTTCTCATTAATTTATATGATTACATCATCCCTCTCAAGAGAGTACAATATTCATAAAGGAATATACATGAGTACAAAGGTATAGCCATAAATAAAATACATCAACATATAAGACAAGTACAAGAGAGAACAACCCAACTGGTGCTCCAATAACCTGTATGTTAGTTCCCAATGGCGGTGACAACGACTCCCTACCATGTGGACTCAAAAGAGGCCACTCCCACCAATATCACAACATGAAGATGCTCATATAATAACATGTCGGTACTACCTTATGACTACTAAGGTATAAGGTACTAGGAGGCCGATTGATGGAATGCTATCATGCATTCTCAAAGGGATGCAACCACATGGAATCAAGTACACCTCTCTATATGGATGAGGAAACTCAATAATTCCCAAATCAACACCCTACGATAGATAACCTCAATGCCCCGCAGATGAATATGACATGTCTCAAGTGCATCCTTAGTCTTTACAAGCACTCAAGGCCATGCACGGTGACTCATTATCTTATAACTATTTTAGTCCATCTCATTTAACCAAACGAGAACCAAAAAAATATGAAACAATGAAAAATCCACTAAAACCATCATTGAAACATTTAACATAGCCAAGCAAACATTGTTGTGAAATCATTCAAACAACTGATCTCATACACTCATAAGTAGATCAAATATTCAAACATTCACCATTAACTTCATAAAAGGAACAATCATATAATCGCTAATCCTCATTAAATCATCCCAAAAAAGTTACTTTTAAATCAAATAAAATCTACAAGACAAGTGGCACAAAAATAGTTCAAAATGTTGTGCAAACGCTAAGAATGAGGATAAAATTCCATAAAAATAAAAAGCCCAAATCAAAATCAATAAAACCCAATTCATATTTCGATGTTTCTAGATGTATTTCATCTTTAATTTTTAATTTTATGACCCGAAATAAGGTGTTGTTCATAAAAACGTCATTTAATGCATGGCTGGGCAAAAACATGAAAAATGAAAGTGCCCGGATTAAAAATCGGACAAAGACCCAGTTTAGATATAGACGTTTCTACATAGAATCCAACTTTATTTTTCTTTTTTTTTAACAGGTGGTTAAAGAGCAGCAAAGAAAAATGTCATTTAACAAGTAGGCACAAATTAGCCAAAAATGAAAGTGTCCAAAATTAAAATCTGCCAAAGACCTAGTTAAGATTTGGCCATTTCTACTTGGAATCCACCTTTATTTTTTATTTTAATCAAGAGGATAATGAGTAGCAAAGAAAAACACGTTTTTACAAATTGGGCAAAAAGAGAAATGAAATGGAAGACCCCAAAAATCTATTTTTCCAACAACCTATTTTAGATTTATTGGCATGGACAAAATCTTCCATAAGAAAAATTACAGGGCAACAATTTGAATCCAAAACAAGTATTATTCAACTTCAAAGAATTCATAAAAAAAAGAACAGAGGAATAATTCTGCCATAAGGAAATACAAAGCTTCCATTCCCAAGCTAAATTGTATTCAATAGCACCAGAAATTAAAGGGATTCAAGAACCACAAAAGAAATACCTCAATGTTGCCCTAAAATTGAAATGTGAGAATGTTTTAAGTATAAAGCATGGTTGGTTTCCAAAATATGATAACGAGGAAACGACACGCCGAATTCAAGAATCCAATACCCACAATTTTCTTCTCATAAAATCTCCATGTTCCTTCCCAAACTCAGCTGCCCAAATTGTGGGGTTTTCTCCTCTTTCCATAAAACATAAATTTTCTTCTCCAAAAAGATAACTCTCCTTTCAAAAAAAAAGAATAAAAGTATATTTATCCAAAACAAGGCTGACCTCTTTTTTTACTAAACTCCTCAACACAATAAAAATGAAATAAAACATTTTATTAATCAAGCTATTAATGCTTTCCAAAGCAATTAATTAAAATCACCAAATATCCAACATTCCCTCTTTCATATAAAAAAATAATAATAATTTAAATCGAAACATTAAAATACATAAAACCCCCAAATAAAATTTAAATCAGACTATGAGAGCTCACAAAATGGATTAATAAAATCATTTAAAATTTTCAAATGAAATATATCATTCTCTTGAATGATCAATAAAATCATTTAAAATAACATATTTAAAACCTCATGGATAAACAATTCAAATCTCCCATCAATAAAATACTATGAAATTCCATATATGAAATCACAAGGAGATGTCCAAGAAACCACATCATAACACTGACAACCAACATAAATAGCCACATAAAATATTAATGAAAACCATGACAAAATACCTCAACAAAACATACTGGTAAACCACATACAACTGAAAGGTGCACCAAACATACGACTGAGAGGTGCTTCAGACATTACCATTAGGTAACCAAATGGTAAGACATCAACAAGGAAACACTACCCTAACAGGGTATAGTGGGCTAAGATAGGGGACGTTTGGCTTGTGACTACCTCCAGTAACCACCATCGGGGAATATGAGTATGCTCAGGCCTGTGGATCCAGGTGGAGTCGATACTCAATACCTACATCACTTCCAATTACACGTCAAAGTACATGTGCATATACATATAGTCCAAAACAACATCAATCATTAGGAAGGGAGTCATGATATTGTAAGCCTCTCGAATATGAGTGTTACGACATCATCCATTTTCTATCCATAATCATACATAAGCAATGATAACAATATATAAGCATATAAGCATGTAATCTAGAATAATAACTAATCATCAATGTCTAATCTCATTATAACAACATTTAACAATTAGAATACCAAATCAAAATCAAATGCTATCTTACCAGCCTGGGTTTAGAGAGGTGTTCAATGTATGTATGTATGTATGTGTGCATTCATGATTGTAAGTGTGTTGGTGTGTATATATACACTTTAAGGGTTATCTATAACTTAAAACACCATTGTAATATAAATAATTATAACCCTTTGGCAAACTAATTAGCTTATATATATGGACTAATATTATGATATATCGACCTCGAGTAGCATTAAGATGTATAAATTAGAAACATAAACATAATATTGTTATCAACAACAATTCATTTAATCATATAACATAATGGTAAATAGAAAATTAGTTTTTTGCATTTATACAAATGGCCTTCAAAACAATGACATAAATAAAATGGCTTGCAATCTATTAGTTTTTTAACCTGACAATAACTTATGACTCCCAAAAAATTGTCTACCCCTTACAAGATATATTTTATCAATCAAACTGTAGTAGAAAGGAGAATCCAGATGAAGACATGGGGTTTGTTGATGCATTGTTTCTTGGTGAACCTTTCCTATACAACCAATCCTTGCTAGTTGTTGTTTGAGAATTTGTAGGACTACTACATGAATGCCCCTAGGTAAAACCTTATTTATAAATTGTTGTGGAATACTTAGGGAAGTGAATAGTTATCAAGTCCTTGAACATTGCATATTATTCGAGAAAGGGATTTAAAGGATTACTCAAATATCTTTTCCTCTCCAAATCCTTTTTGGTATTTTCCAATTCTTTCTCTCATTTATCATGTTCTCGTTGAATCCTCAATTTCTCCTATTTTTTTTCTCTCTCCTTTGTTGAATTCTGCACAACTCATTTTCTTGTCATTGAAGATATTTTCCATTTTCAACTACTCCTTGATGTATCTACTTGAAATTCTTGCAACCTTGTTCTCTTGCATATTTTCTCCCTTCCTATGTTTCAATTCTTGGGTTTATTTTTTCCTCTCCTCTTTCTCCATTAACATCGTCATATAGTCATCTATGGTGAGGAGTTGATATTATCTAATTAGTCAAATCTAACTATCAATTTGATGGTTTGAGGTGTCTTTCACTAGATGAGAATGTAGTTTAAGGAATTGGATGATGTTGGAACTGATTTGACCTCCTACTGGTTTATTTTATTCTATTTTTATTTCATATTAAACCTAACTAACATTTTCCTCTAGCCCCTAACCTCCTCCCAATTCATCAACTTCCTCCCCCACTTCCCAATCTCCACAATCAACATATAAATGTACCAAGGCATATTTATTAATTGCATTTTGGGGGATATGAGAATGCAAGAATTTTTCCTCCATCAATATTCAAGTCAATACCAAAATTTGTATCCCCCTCTACCAATTATGATGGCTTCTCTCATTTAGTGGGAAGATACAGTGCTTCTTCTACAAAAAAATATGATATTAAGGTAAAACATTATTTTGGTTGCAACACATTATTCCTCATTCAATGGCTCAACTCTTTCCTCTATAGGGTTTTCTTCTCTTCTTTGACTTCTAGATGTGACACATTAATAGTCAAAAGATAAAATATTTTCTATAGTAGAAGTGCATCCTTAGGGGAAGTGAATTGAATTGTGGCACTGGGATGCATATCATCCATCAATGAATCTGGATTGAGGGAAAAAAAACTCAACCTCTTAGAACTAGATTTTATGTTATTAATAATCAATTATGTTTGAAATTCTTGTATACCAAGTGTTTCCAATTCTATCATTTTAATCTCAAAATTTGGATACTTATTTTTCCATGTCACTTTTTCACTATTATAATGTCTTAAATTTTGAAAAGATTCTTCTATAAATAGTGGCTACACCTATTAAGATGTGTGAGTTGGTAAGGTTAGTAGGTCAGTACCAAATTACCTTAAATCTCCTAAATAGTTTTGAAGGTAACATGGCTTCCATGACCATAAAATATCAAAATATGTCTATTAATGAGTGAAACATCTTCATGTATTGATCTTGCAAAATGGTGTAGCTAGTTAAGAAATAACTCTTTTTTCATTCATGCATGGGGCTATGTAACCATCCATGGACCTGGTTCACAATCAACAATATAATTTTCAATTGTTTCTTTCTCTTAAATAAGTAAAATTTAGGACTTTTTATCCAACAACATTCATACAACATAAAATTTTGATCCATTCATGACTCTTAGTATTATTTATGAAACACTTATGTTTCATCTTTTGGAAAGCACCCACATTGCCTCATTTCTACCAGCTTGAATGTTGGTCTCATCATAGTTTCAAATCTTACAAGGACTATATAGCTTAGTTGTATAATCCCTTGACAATGTGTCATAGAACATTGTGACCACTTCAAGCCTCAATTTTTTTATTTTCCTTCCTCAAGGTAAGATTAGGATGTCATTTTTTAAAATCCTATCTACCATAACTTACCAAGGATTCCATACTTAAATGAATTTGGCCTTATTTGGTAGATTCACACAACTTTAACCTTTAAATTGATTATTTCAAGGGCATGACCAACTACTACCATCTCTTTGCACCATTCAACAATCTTTTTCTATTCTTCATTAAAAACTATGGGGGATATTTTCTTTTAGTTATATTTACACCAATCTACCAATTTATTAACATGATAGTTGGAAGTCTCCATTTCCTTATTTTCCCCTCATTGAATATTCATTTACTTCAATATATTTCACTACGGCTTATGTAAAATTTATTGACCACTTTCTCTACACATAAATATTATTTGATGTAACATATGCACTCACTTGGATTAGTTGTTCCACTAGATATGTAATGGGAATAAATTCATCTTTAGATATTTCTAGCCTCACACCTCTCTTGTGCAGAGGGAGTGTTGTTTGTTTCTCTTTCCACCATGCTTAGTTCTTATTTAGGATTTTTTATTCATGTAAAACAAAGCATTCCATAATGTGTAAGAAGTATATGAATATATTCAAATTAGTAACAATTGAATATATATTTGTGATTCATATATCTTATGTTTTATGATATAAATTTACATACATTTCATGTTTATGATTCATATATTTTGTGTGAGTTCACTTTTGAGTTACAAAAAAATGTAATCATTTTATGCATACAATAGGATGGGCATGGTTTATGATTTACAACCTAGTTGGAAACATATGAAACTCTACATATATAATAGAAATAGGGGAGAGGGTTTGATGGTGGTGTGGGATATGTTTCCTATCATAAATGTCAAATTAAATAGAGACATTCAAAACCCACATGACAAACAAACTAAAATATATAAAAATATTAACTATTCTAGTGACTATTTTATGATATTTCTATATAAAAACATGAAATGTATAAATCATAAACAACATTAAATTGAATTGAGGTCCTCCAAGAATGGTTATGTAAATAATTGAAAGCATTCCAAACTAACTATAATGTGACTCCAACCTAGGTAACTGCAATGAATTTATTGACAGACATGAATGATAAACTAAATGCACAGTCACTGTTATGTATTGACATGATAGTGAATAGGTAAGCCTCAAACATGCATTCATTATCAGTCCATGGCATTAAATTCTTTTAATGATATTATACAAATGTATGTATATTCATATATAAAGATTTAAGGGTCAATTATCTTGTGTGCAATTCCTGCTCTGCTAACCCAGGGTATAGGAATGGACTTTTCCCCTAACCTCCTTGAGGTTAGATAATTTTAAGTGGTGTAAATGGATTTATTCTTGTTTGTATGGTGCAATGTTCTTTGTGTTAAAAAATGGAACCCCTTCGGGTTTTTTTAAGTCTTCTCAAGGGGTGAGGCAAGGAGACCCTTTATCTCCTTTCTTATCATATTAGCAAAGGCTTTAAGCAAATTAGTTAAGAAGGCTCATTTGCAAGGTCAATGGAAAGGCATTAATTTTCCAACCACCAATTTAATAATAACCCATTCCTTATTTGTTGATACCATTTTGTTTGGTATGTCAACCATTGTAGAAGCAAGGAAAATTAAGGAAGTTTTACAAAGATAATCTTTAGCTTTTGGATAAAGGGTAAATTCAAGCAAGTCAAAGATTTACATATTCCACATAGATGTAGTGGTAAAGGACAATATTGTTCAAATTATGGTGTTTCAAGTTGCGGAATTACCTTTTAAATACTTAGGTATTCCATTCTTTGCTAGAAAAAATGGAGTGTCTTATTGGGATAAGATAATTTAGACTATTCAATCAAGAATAACAAGTTGGAAGGGGGAGATGGTTATCTATAGCTGGTAGAATTTTACTGATCAAATCGGTTTTATCATCAATTCCAAATTATTATATGGTAGTTCTAAAATCCCCAAGGATAGTTATTACAAAAATAGAAAATCCAATTAGATCCTTTTTATGGAAAGGTAATATGGACTCTAAAAGGAAAATTCCTTTATTTTCACTCCAAAATATTTGTAAAGAGAAGCTAAAAGGAGGGGTAGGGGTGCATAATATGTCAGCTAGGAATATTGCATTGGGAGAAAAACTGGTATGGAATTTGTATACAAGACCACAAGGTAAATGGTGTAAAATTATGCAAAGTAAGTATCGTGATATTTGATAATGACAATCTAGTGTGTATTCTCACCATATCTAACCCTCCTCACAGGTTTGTGATGTGGAATTTCCTGTTAGATTGTAGAAAGGTAATAGTTCAATACCTAACTTGGGAAATTCACAATGGAGAGAGCACAATCTTTTGGAAAGATTAATGGAATGGATTTCTACCATTAGAAAAGGTATATGATTTTTAGGCTACAATTGATTATAAAACAAACAATTGGGGGATAAAACTTAAAGATTATATCCAGGATTTAGATGGGAAAATAGGGGCAATAATATGGAAAGTATTGCCTTCTTCAATTATACCACATGCTCAACATATAAAATTGATCAAGGCTCTAAGGTGTAGAACAATTTTCATTGGGAAAGGGGTTGATAAACTGATTTGGGCCCCTTCAAAAAAATGTAATTATACAATAAAAATGAGGTACAAGGCTATTATGTCTGATCAAGATCAGAGGAGTAGACAAAGAGCTTTGTCATTTTGTTGGAATCCAATGGTTCTACCCAAGGTAGGATGTCTCTCATGGTTGGCATTAAGACATAGGGTGTTAACAAGTGAGAGAATGGTAAACTTGGAATTGCAACACCATATAAATGTGTACTTTGTGAAGTAGTCACAGAAGAAGTGGATCCTTTATTCTTGACTTGTCCATTTACAAATTCTTGTTGGCTTTTTGTTCAATCCAAGTTAGGGTGGAGTTCCCTTCTTCCTCATAAGCTTTGGGATATGTACATGTCGTGGCCTACTTTATATAAATCATCTCTCTTTGCAAGCATATGGAAATAATACCTTCTTCTATGGTATGGTGCATTTGGTGGGAAAGGAAAAAAAGATATTTTGAAAAGAAAAATCCAGCTTAGATACAGTGTTGGAAAAGTTGGAAAAATCTATTTGTGAAGTTACTAATGCATATGTGAAAAACACTAAACATGTGGGCTCTGCATTTACTGATTGGGATGCTAAGCAACTAAAAGAATGGATGTTTCTAGTTATACCTTTTAAAGGTAGCATAATTTCGACTATGAATGTCAAAATTGATAGAAAAATGTG
This sequence comes from Sequoia sempervirens, assembly GCA_007258455.2. Lineage (NCBI taxonomy): Eukaryota > Viridiplantae > Streptophyta > Pinopsida > Cupressales > Cupressaceae > Sequoia > Sequoia sempervirens. The sequence continues at coordinate 8,434 of VDFB02117969.1, read as the reverse complement.
ATATAGTTGCCTCCCTCTAAAGGTTATGTTAAGCTAAAATTTGACGGTGCATCTTGAGGTAATCCTGGTTTTTCATGGGCCAGTGTAGTGCTAAGGGATCATGAGGGTTCAATAATAAGTCCAAAATAAATTTCATTTTCAAATGGTACAAATAATCAAGCAGAAGTGCTTGCTCTCCTACATGGTTTACTTTTAGTTGTTCATCATAAGGTTTCCAAATTGGTAATTGAGGGGGATTCCTTGCTAGTTGTAAATGCTTGTAAAGATAAAGGATCAACCAACTGGAAAATAAATTATGTTCTTAAATAGATTTTGTTTTTGTTGGACAAGTTTGATATGTTCCAGATCAACCATTCTTATAGGGAAGCAAACCGAGTTGCAGATGGGCTAGCCAACATAGGGTATGATCAAGATCAAAAAAGTTAAAATGTATGGGGCTCAAATCAATGTTTTCCCTATGAATTTGCAAGCTCTGATTCATCTGGAAAAAGACAGAGTACACAGTGTGGTAAATACAGAAAAGAAGAGATCAAGATTGATAAATGATAGTGCGGATGTAAAAGCCATGAATATATAGCATTTCAGTCAAAAGTTTTTTAATTCTCAAATCAGGATTAATCATTTGATTATGAGATTTCATGCAAAAGATAGATTGATTTAAATAAAATGTGGAAAGAAGTGTATGAGGGTGAAGTTAGAATTAAGGCCTAGATGAAATGGGGAAAGAAGTGTATGGGGGTGATGCAAGAATGAAGGCCCTGCCAAGCGGTGAAGGAAGATAAACTTGCATATAAATCTATTGGAGGTTTAAAATAGGTATTGCTAATTGTTTGGTTCTTTTTGCGGGGAAGATGATATGAAAATAGTTAGTACTGATTGTTAGGAGGAATGACAAAGGATGACAGCTCAGGAGATGTGTTTAGCATAAGCAAAGTGCGCAGGAATTGGCTATCATCAATATTCATGCATATCAAATGGAAGGTACAACAAAGCACGTCACAAAATGTGTGATTGGAAATCATTCAAATACATGCATCTCAAGGGGTAGGTACACATTGCACATCACTACAATGTGCGAGCATTCACATTCAAATCAAAAAGAAATTCAAGGTGAATACAAACTCATAGGTGTTGAGATATATCAAATCTTTCATCTCAGTTTCAAGTGTGGGAGGATCGAAATTCATGTGAAATTATCTACGAGCATTAAATGGCAATGCATTTTCATGATGGGGTATCAGAATTAAGCTACATCTACAGTTCTTTAAAAAGTTGTGATCGGTCCTCCAACCAACATCGTCTGGGATTGAATTGGGTTGCTAATTTGCTGGAGTTTTGGTAGAAGTGGCAAGGCATGGTTTTGGTTCTATGGGTTTGTGCTCTATTGCTGTGTTCGAGGACTTTGTAAAAGTGGCGGATACAAATAATGTTCATACAATGTTAACTACAGAAATTGCTCTCAACTGGAGCATGTTAATCACTATAGGGAAAGATATGTAAATTCTAAAGCGAGGCTCAAAGGCTTTGAAAAATTGTTTCCTCTCTGTTATTCCATTCTACAGGGAAAGTTGTGTAAATTCTGAAGTGGGGCTCGAAGGCTTTGAAAGATTGTTGGCTACTAGCTTTCAATTGGAGGGTGATAATCTGTAAGTGACTTCTAAATTTGCAGCTTTTGTATCAAATGGCCAGGGAGTAGAATACAAAAAACTATAGAATTCCTTTGGAGATTAAAGGGAATGAAATGTCTTTCTCAAGGAGGTAACAAAAGATGAATTGCCACAAGTCTTTTGCACTGTCTATCCAAGTCTTGTTGATTTCATTAAAACTATGATAGGTGAAGAAATAATTCGACCAGATTCGCCCAGGCTTTTGTTCCCATCAAATTTACTTTCAATCTTTTTGTCAAATGCCATGGATTTCCTTCAATATTTTTTTGCACAAAACATGCTGTGTAGAGAATCAGTCTTACCAAAAACACTGGGGGAAAATGACCTTCTAAAGGTAGTCCAAAAATATAATTTGCATATGGGAGAAGCACATGTAGTAGGGATCTTTCCTAGAAGCTATCTCAAGGAAACGCAAGGATTTGCATCTGTGTATGGTGCAGTAAAAAGGGGTTATGAGATGATGACCCATGGTCGCTGTTTTGAATGATACCAATGCATTTTAGTGAATTGGGGCAACAAATGGTTGACATGATCAAAGAAAAATATTTTTTCCTCTCTTTTATTCTTCGTCATTAGGTTAGGCATGGAAGTAGGCAAATTGCAGCATGCCTCACATTAATCTACCAGGGAGACATGTAGAAGAATAGGGAGAAGAGCAAGGTGATAACATGCTGGATCTGAATGAAAATGTTCATAATATAAATGAAGATGAAGAAGACATGATGGAGTGAAGATGGAGAAGATGTAGTGGATGGAGCAAAATTTGTCATGTACAAACTACACAAACATATGGGTGATATGTAATTAATATAGCTGCTAATTTGTAGATTTCTACATAATTGGTACTATATAATTGGCAAACATGCTTAGCAGTACCATAATTTAGGTATTTTGTAATTTTGATGATATAATTAATATAATTAATTAGGCTCGGGCCTTTTATCGATAAAAAAAAAATGTTATTTACTTTAGATTTTAAATCACTTATATCCAATAGTACCTCATTCTCATTTACTTGTATCTATAAAATGTTTACAATAATGATATATGTTATTAAAATCATATTTTAAATCACATACCATTAATTTCAAATCCATGTTGATTTAAACATTCTAACAATAGCTCTTAAATTATAATGATGTGTTGTATTAAATGTATTTGTATGTATATTTCTATAAAAAGATGACATATATGAATCATAAACATATATTTAACACTAGAATGTGCTCATTTTGTTATATGTATATATTGTATGCATATTTCTATATAAAAACATGTAATATATGAAGCATAAACATCTATTGATTTATAAAACTTGGTCATCTAGTTGTACGTATGAAATGATTACAAAGTTTTTGAAGCTGCACTAGGTGGGCTTGTAGCTATAATAGGTGTGCATGAGTCTAATACAAGTGTGCATGAAGCTATGACAGGTGTCTATGAAGCTACAATAGGTGTTTGAAAATGTGAAAAATAATGTATAGAAGAGAACTTATTAGGCACGATAGCTAGGGCTTAAATTTGATGGCCGTATGGCTGTATTTAGTCATGTTAATTGTAAAATACAATTAAAATTTTAGAAAGATTGTATCACTTGAAAGGAAAATTTTTAGTTAAACTGATAAAATTTCTATGTAATTATTCCTATATATGTTTTTTTAATCTACATATATTTTTTCTTAAAATAGATAACCTTTAATATTTGAACTTGGCAACTTCAAATAAATGACAGTCACAAAAAAAATGCTTGAGAGAAAGGGTCGACCGTCAAATTTAAGGCCTAATGATAGCCATGTTGTATTTTATTAATTTATGTGGTTATATTTAATTCCTTGATCTATTTGGTTGCTACCAACTTGTTGATATTTAAATTAAATGCATATGATTGGGTAATATGTGGAGTATGTGGATGGATTTGAATTCTTGAAGGTAATTCATATTAAGTATCTTGGTTAAAATGTTTATACTGGGATGTATTTGAAATTAAGGGTAGAAGTGATATGAAATTTGAATTTATTACCACACATCATTTTGATTTGAGAAGTGTTGCAATATATATTTCCAATTTTTTTTGCAAAAGAATAATTTGATTTATGATATAAAAATGCGAATTTAAAAAAAGTTAATGCGAATTTTCTAGGGTGGTGAATTGCTAGTGGTGAATTTTCCTTGAGGTGAATTTTTCATGATAGTTTTCTTGCGATGAATTTGCCTGATGCCATTTTTAAGTTGAACAAATATCATGTCAAACATAAATGAAATGTAAACATCAAGTGTTCATTTCATATCTCTATTTTTAGAAAAAATATGTATATTTGAAATATACATATCTATTTATGGCCATATGACCATATTTAGAGATTCTTGCCATAAAATACAATCAAAATTTTAAGAAGATTGTATCAGATGAAAGGAGAGATTTTGGATCGACTGTCAAAATTTATATAGAATTATAATGATATATATATTTGATTTATATATAATTTTACTTACACTAAGGTATATCATAATATTTTAAGGGCACTTTGAATAGATAACCGTCATTAAAAAAATTGTTGACAGACAAGGTCGACCGTCAAAATTAAGCCCTGCCCCTGCCCATTAATTTCATCTCTATCTTGTCATTAAAACCTAAAATAGAAGCATCACTATAAATCAATGGTGGTGGCATCAACTAAGACTCAAGCGCTGCGTGGAATGAGATATTCTAAGGAAACATAAAGTTTTCTGCAACGATCATTTCGTCTCGAAGTGAGGAATTTTAGATCTGAGTATGGGGGCCATTCACATTCTCTTTTGTTTACTAACTGTTATTTTCTCTGCGGTATACCCAGTAAACTCTCGAGTCTTGCCACCTACCAATGCAACTCAAGGTTTAAACTACAACACCACATATGCTCATCCATATCGTACAGGTATCAAAATCTAATATTTCATCACTTAAATCTATTTACCAGTTGGTTGAATCCGTCTTAGATGTTTTGTTGAGAGATTAATGAGTGAGATTGTGGTTGATGAATATTGCCATTGTTGTTATTCAGTTCCAAGTGGACCGGACAATCCATGCAAGTTTGAGATGCTGGTATCACGTACCGAGGATTTCGGACCAGGGTATATGGAATTCGTGATGGTGACAAATAGTTGTCCATACTGCCCAGCATATAATGTTGTGATCGACTGTTCAGTGAGTTATGGAGCAGGAGTAAAGTGCAATGTGAAGGATGGATATCCTTTGTATCCATACGAACAGTGGACCATGCATTATCAGGGTAGCTATGGTCAGTTTCCTGTATTGTCTGGGGAATATACTAATTGTCCTGGATCTTGACAACATTCAATACTCTCCTTGATTTTGCATAATCTGCACTGTACGCCTATAAGATTTGTTGTAAATGTTCCAAACATGAATAAAATTGCAATGCGATTTTGGTAGCATGAAATGGAGAATGTGATTTGGAGGAAAGATTTTCCTTCTTTATTTTGTTTCGTTTTGTTTGAAGTGTGTTTTAAGAGAGAAATGATAGGAGGACAATGACATAGACGAGGATGGCAATGATTTACTTTGGTTCATGTTGCTGGGCGTAGGATTTTATGGTCACCTTTGCATGTTCTATGAGAATTTCATGGTGCTTTGGTCGTTTTATGTTTCTCAGTTGATGTTATAAGAAAAATATAGAGTAAAAATAAATTAATAAAAATCATCTTTTTAGATTGTCTTATTAACTAGCATCTATCAAAAAGCAATGTGTAAGGAAAAACTCTTAGGTAGAAATTGATGTTCAAATGACATGTAAATCCATATCCACTCTTAAATCTTATCTTCTTATCTTTCGGAAAAAAAAACGCACTCATTATTGTTAACTTCCTAAAATGAATTTAAAAAACAGTTTTATTTTTATGAAAGTTGTCAGTTTTGTTTGAGATTCTGTTTTTTTGGCAGATTTCATAAAAAGAAAACTGTTTTTCAAATTCATTTTAGGAAGTTAACAATAATGACTGCATTTTTTTTAGGAAGTTAACAATAATGACTGCTTTTTTTTTTCTTTTTTCAAAAGATAAGAAGATAAGATTTAAGAGTGGATATGGATTTGCATGTCATTTGAAAGTCAATTTCTATGCCATTTAATAATTATACATACTAAAATATTTGAATAAATTAGATTTTTCTTATTTTTTTATATATTTAGTTTAGATGTATTAATTTTCAAAAATGTATTTGTATATAAAGAAGTATTTTTGTAAAATAATTAAATAAATAAAAAATTATAATTTTTAAAAGTTCATGTAATTTAATCAAAAGATGAATGATACATGACGAAAACAAATATATGTGAAAACAAAAGAATAATTAGATTTGTAATGAGTTAAAATATATTCTTGTATATTACTACAATATTTAGATAAAGTTAAATATTTTAGGAATCAATTAAATAAGAATTTGATTAAATAAATAATCATTTATAATTAAAAAGTGTATTACATATAGCTTAATAAAATAGAATTCAAACAATTTTATCATGTATATAAGATTTTCAATGAGTTAAATAATTTTTGTATATTACTATATTATTTAAATAAAGTTAAATATTTAAAAAGAGAATTAAATAAGAATTTTATTAGAGATACATGGATAATAGATTTTGAGCTAAGGTTTCTTTTTATGGTTGATGTTTGTTAAGCTAATTTGGAACTAGAATGGAAATTAGAGAAGGCTAAGTAGTCGTTTAAAACAAAGGACTATCTTTTGGCTATGATAACTTTGTCTTTTATTTTAATGTGGTGTAAAGAGATTTTGATATAATTGTAATGAGTAAGATTTTACAATGGTAAAATTCACATGTTAAATGTTTCAATACTAAGAGTATTATTTTTTATGAATTGATTTAATTTTATTTATATATAAGAATTGGTTCTAATGTTTAGTTTATCTAGTTATTGATTTGGATCAATTATTTGACATAAAATAAATTTAGTTCATATCATCATCTTTTAATAGTTGTTATGTGTTGACTTAAATAATATAATATTTTAGATTATATTCTATGATGTTGTGTGAAGAACAAATAATTCTTCATCTAAATTCATCTAGAGACATTCATGTTACATCTATACAAAACATGACTAGAGCATCAAATTATATATTCATTGGCATCTTGTATGTCTACCTTTTGTCTTTGATCCTTTTTCCACCCATTAAATTGGTCCATTAAGGGGGTTAACCAAAAGATAATCACCCTACCTAGCAAGCTCTTGAAAGATGTTTGTGAACACTACTAATCACTTATTATAAGTTCAAAAAACTAGGCAAACCTTTGACTATAGGTAGAAAGTTTGAAAATATTCTAGATTGATTTTATGGTTAGATGGTCAATTATGGAAAATGGTGTCAATTGTGCATGGTGATTTTGATATGGGTTGATTCTAAATCACAAAAATAACCTACACTAAATTTTGAAAATGACCTAGTTTACATATCATTATTTTGATTCAAACGCATCCAAGAACATAAGTGTGCAAACCCCAATCCTAGTACCTGCAAAACAACAAGAATAAATAAGTTAAACAAGAGATTGCAAGCTAAAACAAGGATTCCCCATGAAATCCATTTGGAAAGTTCAAATTAGGAAATAAAACAAGGAAAGAACACAATAAGACAAGGAAATATAGATTCAATCCTAATTAGAAAAGCAAACACATGATCCTATGGGGGAATTGGTGCCAATTTGATGTGAAAATTGGCCCTTTCCCAATTCCTAAGATGAAAGCTTGATATGTTGATGATGATTGATCCACTTTGATGATGAAGTATGAGAGCTCCAAGCCAAAATCTGCAAAAACCTAGCTAAGAACTCAATGGTGATGGATGAAAATGGCTAAATATTTTAGCATAACAACTTTGCATAATTTGTGGATGATCAAATGAGGATATGAGCTCTTTATTTATAGAATGCCAAGATGGATGAATGTCCAAATTTGAGCAATGTGGGACTAACATTCATCCAATGGCATGATGCCACTTGTCAATCTATGAGTGGATGGAGGATGTGCAAAATTTGGGGATTGTGCCAATAAATGCATATTTTTGAATTTCAAATTTGTTGAAATGATTTGCAAGAGGGAAGGGAAAATGCAATAAATGCCACTTGGCTCAAGGAAAAGGACATGTAAGATGGAGTTATTTCCTTGTTGGATGTACATGTCCACTTGGAATTTTTGAATTCAATTTGGAGAATATTCCAAAAGATGCCTTGTGAGGAAAATAGAGATTTAATAAATGAATTAAATCTATTTTCATGTGCAACTTGCAAAATCTAGAGGATGGGACATGAGATGAGATTAAATTAATCAAGGGTTAATTAATTTAATAGGAGATGTTAGATGATGTGACCTATTTGACTCAAATTTATGGATTTATTTAAATAAAATAAGAGAGGAATATGATAAGATAAATTAAATAAAGATTTTGATTTATTTAATTAAAAGAGATGGTGTTAGATTAAATCAAATAATGTCTTAATTTATTTAATTTAATGGATATATCTTTTAGAGATTTAATCAAATAAAATTAATTATTTAATTAAATAGGATAATTATATCAGATGGATTGATTTAATTAACACAAGAGATTGAATTAATCAAATAAAATGATTTATTCAATTAAGGTATGAAAGTTGATGAATTTAATTAGATAAGGAGATTTTATTAAATGATTAGACCGAGGGATGATTTGGGAAGAAATGATGTTAGTAGTTGGGATCAAGTGCACA
>VDFB02117968.1:0-10909 GCA_007258455.2 Sequoia sempervirens | reverse complement strand
AAAAACTAGAATCTTTCTACACAGTCATCCAATAGTTCATCTTCTTTTTGTGCCATTCTAAAAATACCATCTCTTTTCCTATCAATTCCTCTACAATAATCTTGATGTTTTTCTAGGAACTTGGTCTTCATAGTATTCCAATTTGAAACAACATCTCTTCCTTAACTCATGAACCATCTTAGTGCATCATCCTTCAATGTTGTTGAAAATAGTTTCAGCCTATGTGCATCTGTTGTGTAATCATAACTTCTACAAAGCACATCAAAATCAAACAAGAATGTATCTAGGTCCTCTTTGACCAACCCATAGAAGAAAATTAATGTTGAAGGAAGTACATTCTTCAAAGCAGTTGGTCTCTCTTGGTTGGTAATGGGGAACTCAAAGGTTACATTTTGGTTGGTCTCCCACTATTGTATCAACCATAGTGCTAATACGTGTGGGAGAAGTCTCCTCTATGTCTGACATGCATGTTGGTGTTAGGGACAATTCTTCTTTAGGAATACCCTCGTTATATTCAATTTGATTGCCAATATCCTCCAAAGCTTGGTGTGTTGAGGGGAGAAATCTCCCCAAAGCATCTCGCCACCTTCTCATACATTAGATGCGACTCTTTAGATCAATGAATCCTACACAATGTTAGTGATAGGTTATTGTTGGTGAACTAGAACCTAATTACCCGTTTTATTGAAAACAAAGGAAAAACTATGAAAGCTTGAAATAACACAAGAGAATACTAAGAGTAGCACCATCCTCAATAATGATGCAAAAAATGTAAGGCCTTTCTAGTGTTTCATCAACTTGCTATTTAATGGATAAACACACAATTCAGAGGGAAGATTCCTAACTGAATACTTTACTAAACCTTCACAAAGACTTCATTTAATTATCAACTAGGGCTTCATAAGCTTGTGATGTTGTTGGCACTATATGTGCACCTAAGGACTATACACAGCCTATATTGTTGGATATAGGTGGTTTACACATGTGAATAAAATAGGAAATGTTGAAGAGGAAAACAAGGCATAAACTTGTAGAACAGAGTAAATAACTTAATCTGTCATCTAGGCTATGGGTACTCCAAGCTTAGTGTTGTCACTAGTTAACTGTTAACACGCAAACCCACATAATAAATTATACCACTAACAATTGACTCTTCACAACTCAACTAATTAAATACTCTAGAGCTTGATTCAAACTAATGCTACAAAACACATATGACCATGAAACTATTTGAAATGAACAAAACATAAAACATCTAATCGAACAATGAAAATTGAATTGGGTGGATAGTACCTTGAGTGACCCTTGCTCAAGTTGTACCCACAAAATAAACCATATACAAGCTACTAGATTAACTAATCATAATAGGAGACTAAAAAAATCTTTATTGCAATGAAAACTGAATGGTCACAACATGACAAGAATCTCCAATAGATTTACCTTTCAGAAATCCATAATCATTACAACAATAAACTAATAATTGTCTCGATAAAGCATTAAAATTGGAATTATACTCCAACTGCAATTCTAACTATATTTACTCATCGACCATCCATCCCTAGATATAGGCGTGGGAGGAGATTTATTTGCATAAGGACTCAAAACTGAAATTAAAAAAAGAGTCTTTTGCAACTAAACTATAATTAAAAGAAAAATAGAAAGGAAGTTGAAGTAGGATTCTTACTCAAATGATTTTGACATAGTCATAGTCAAATTGTCATGTGAGCATAACTATATTGACCCCTTCTTCCTCTATCATGTTTATGCATTGCCTTCGTGAATCACAATCCGACTTTGTCAACAATCACATTCATTCATTCTGGAATTTCCGCACGTTCATTAATTTGGACTCTCCCCTACTGCTCATGATTCTTTGACTGCGGGATGAGTGCTTTTGTTGCTATGGGTTATTGGCTACAAATAATTAGTTCCATCTAACATATACACACCATTAACAACTATTCACCAAACACAGTTCCATATCAAATCTCATACACATTCACACATTTATTGACGCAAGTTCTAACATATTATAATCATATTTCCATACATCAAAATCTAGTTTAGGTTGCATGAATGATATAAAAAGCTATAGAAGTCCATGAATGTATATGAAATAAATAGCTTGAAATGTCTAAAAAGTATGAACTAAGCCAAAAAACAAAAACTAGCTATTAATTAGTCTCATCACCCCATATTTATAATTTAATAGAGTTGAGTGGGTTTCAATATTAATAGCATACATAGTGGTTCATACAAATATTTTGAACTATCTATCCATTAGATTTTGTCTTGTCTTCTATAACTCTCATGCTTATACAATTTGGATAGTGTCACTTTTGTAGTTTATATGGTGATTTTGCAAGACATTCTATTGACTATTATGACACATTGTTATTTATAACTAATAGACTATTATTATAGACTTATGTTTATTGACAAGTATCATGTTAGGAATATTCTTTATTTTCTAAATATCTATATTTATATTAATATATTTTTAATTCACAAATACATTGATTGACTGTATTTCTTTGTATAATTCACAAATATACATGTTATAAATCACAAGCTACAAGTTAAAGTTGTTGTAAATTATTATATTTATGGATATCTTTTTTGTAAGAGAGTTTATTTCTAAACTTGTGCCATACAAGCTTATTGTAAATTTTCTATAATAGTCAATTTCAAATACTTTTTTAAAGATACTTGCCAATATCTAAATTAATCACTGCAATAACATGTTGAATGCATTTTAATTCTATGTATAATAATTCTTTGATAAATTATGACTAAAAACTAATAACAATGAACTTCCAATCAAGCCTAAACTAGATATAATCAAATCTAATTGACTGGATTATTTATTTATGAACATGAATAGAATAACTCAAATTACACGCAACCAAAGTCAAGTGAATTATCGTCCTTTTTCTCTCACCTACCTCGCAGCCGTATAACTTTGACTGGATCCCACGATTAAGTTTTTCCTCTAACCTACCTCGCAGCCGTATAAGTTTGACTTGATCCCATGATTCACTTTTTCCTTCTCTTGCTCTTGCTATAAATTGATCCCCAAGTCCTGCCCTTTCTTCAAAATACGATATATTCATCATCCTTGTCAAGACTTTTCTTGCTCAATAGGAATTGGAATATATCAACATTCATTAAAGATGGGAGGAAGCAGCATTTTGATACTCGGAGCAACTGGTTACATTGGTCGCCATGTGGCCAGTGCAGCCCTTGCTCAAGGCCACCCGACTTCCCTTCTTGTTAGGGAATCCACAACTTCTAACCCTGACAAGGCCAAGTTGCTGGGGTCCTTCACATCCAAAGGAGCAACTCTGCACTATGTAAGTTACTCATACAATCACCTTTCAACAACACAATGTTTTTCTTGCCACTAATGTCATTTTTGTAATACCCAAATGCAGGGATCTGTAGATGATTATGCAAGCCTTGTAAAGGCAATGAAGAAGGTGGATGTGGTGATTTCCGCAGTGGGTGCTCAACAGCTAGCAGATCAGTTCACTCTCATCAAGGCCATCAAGGATGTTGGAACTGTCAAGGTACAATCCATGTCTATGTTTTAACCAAATTCGTGACAGTGGTCATAATGCAATTCTGTTGTCCTGGATTGAGTTTATGTGTATCTTTTGCAGAGGTTTTTCCCATCAGAGTTTGGGATTGATGTTGACAGACACCACGCAGAGGAACCTACGAAGAGTATGTTTGACTTGAAAGTTAAACTCCGCCGAGCTATTGAAGCAGAGGGCATTCCACATACATATGTTGCTCCCAACAGTTTTGCAGGCTACTTTCTTGCTAACCTTGCGCAGCTTGGCCAAACAGCTCCTCCAAGAGACAAAGTTGTCATTTATGGAGATGGAACTACCAAATGTATGTGTCATTTTCATTTTTGTAGTTCATTAATTAATATCATACAATTGTTGGTTCTTTTAGATCTGGATTACTCATGATTTCTAGGAGTCTTTTTTTGCAGACTGTGGTCTCTGTTACAAATTTCCTAACTTCATTTACTATTAAGATTATTTGTTGATTCATGATCTCTGTTATTGGAGATTTTCGGTCTCTATTATTAGATTTATTTTTTGAGTCATGATGCCTGACATGAGTTCCATGCAGAGCAGCAATAGATGAGGGGTCTCTGTTATGGAATTTTGCTTGATCTTTTGTCTGAAATATCTTTGAATTGGGAATGCAGCTGTATATTCGAAGGAAGAAGATATTGGGACATTCACAATCAAGGCAGTAGATGATCCAAGAACCTTGAACAAGATCCTTTACTTGAGGCCTCCTGCCAATACTATCTCCACCAATGACCTTGTAGCCCTTTGGGAGGCAAAGATAGGGAAGACTTTGGAGAAGGTCTATCTATCTGAGGAGAAGGTTCTTAAATTAATCCAAGGTAAGGGTTTGCACCCCCGATTCGATGGTTTACTATTAAAATTGGCGGATGAAACTTTAAGCTAGGGAATATACTATTTACGCATTCTGGGTATTACTTGTTTCTGTTGGATGCAAAACTTAGTAAAACAGTTCATATGAGGGTCGCTTCTGAAAGACCAATTTGTTACTATTCTTTTGCCCAAACAGTTTTACCAATAACATAATTTGTGTATCATACTAGATCAGAAGTGAAGTCTACTAGTACAGATCCATCCATCCATCATAAGCAGAGACAGACCCAAAGGATTTATGGTTCCGATATTTATTCCCTCACACTTATACTGTGGATGACGCTTATAGTCGTGTAGATACCTCTGGATCATTTGGAATCCATGTTATGAAGTTTAGAAGTACTCATAATTTGAAGGATTTTCAATCCTTTCCATATGATTTTTTACCATATTCAGTGAAATTAACACCCTTTTGAACTGTGTTTGGCGATGCAGATACACCTTTTCCAGGAAATTATATGGTATCTATTTACCACGCCATTTATGTGAAAGGGGATCAAACCAATTTTAAAATTGGACCTGATGGTGTTGAGGCCAGTAAGCTGTACCCAGATGTCAAGTACACAACTGTTGATGAATATCTCAGTGCATTTTTGTGAATTATATAGCATGCTCTCTTATCAGGAAAAGCCATGCTTTCTGTGGCGAATGCCTGAGAAGTTGTACTAGCTATCGAAAATAAAGAGAAGCCTCTTTATTGAGGCTTGTTTGAGGGCTTTCTAAGTTGGAGTTCTATGATATCAATATTATGTTCTCTTTGTGAGTAATTATATTTATACTTTTGGTTGTTGTAAAAAGTTCGAGGTCCTTTTCCAGATGAACCATTGACTGACAACATAAAATATATTAAGGCATAACAGTACCTAAAATAATATTTTCATGTATTGATAGAATCTTGAGGTCTATTTTCTTATTTATAATCTTAAGCTGGATTTAATAATGTTAAAAGAGGTATTTTACAATGTCAGTAAAAGTTGGAGAGTATACTGTTTAAAAATTTTGTATGGACCATGTCCTAGAATCAGCATTACTAGCAATCACACTTTGGTGGTATTGGTTTATTTTTTGCATATATTTGTGTAGTACATGAGGTCAATTGGTAAGTCATTTGAAAATGATTTTATTTATATATTATTATTAATAATTTTATTTTATATTTTATTATATTATAATATTATTATATATTATTATTATTATTTTGATCAATAGGCATTAATCTATATTAATTCAAAGATTAAATATGTATTCACAAAAAAGTGGGTGGTAAGAAGGCACACCACGAGAGTGATATGGGCAACACCCAGAAAAGCCAAAAAAATCAATTTTCATTTTATGCATTAACTATTATATTCACCAAACTAATTATCTTAGACCTAAGTAATTTATTTTGTATAGTTATATACTTTTCTATAAATTTCTCTTCAACTGTTTATAAAGGATAGATAATCAATTGTAAAAATAATACAATTTATTAATCATTTAATCTAGTCACTGTCACTAAAATTTGCAAAACATTACCTCTAACATATTAACATATATAATTTCTTTCAGCATAATCCTTTTAACCCCATTTTAGGTGCAAGTGTTAGTATATATATATATATATATATATATATATATATATACATATATATATATATATATATATATATATATATATATATATATATATATATATATATATATATATACATATATACATATATATATATATATATATATATATATATATATATATATAATTGTCTCCATCTTCTATCTCTTTCTTTTCCTAATCTCCAAGGATGAATTAAAACTATTAGATTTTTATAATTTTAATTTAATTTTGATCTATATAATAATAAATATAATTGTATTTTATTAAATATATATATTATTAATTATATTTTTGCATTATATATAAATAAAATAATTATTAATTACACTATAATAATCATATACAATAGCTTTATTAAAGAATATAATGTATAATAATAATAAATAATATAATTATATATTTATAATTAATTTTTTATTATATAATGTATACATTATATATTAGTTATGTTAACATGTACTTAATTACATAGGGTAAAGGATGTTGTAGTGTTAAAACCTAAATGTGCTCATTATTAGGATCTTGGCCCTAATTTTCATTTTAATAAATAAACTCTAAAATCCTCACTAAAACCTTATTTTCAATCTATATCTCCCCAAACTGGAGGATTGAAAGGTCAATACCAACGAGAAAGAGTTTCGAGAAGTGACCAAAAAGTAGTAAAAAATGACAAAAAAATAGTCAAGAAGTGACAAAAAATGATGAACGGTTAAGATTTGTTTAAACGTCTTACATAGCTTGTTTGAAAATCCTCATTGTGTACAGAAAAAAAAAAGCTTGCAATCTTCAAATAATAAAACACCTTTCACATAAATATTAGAAAGATTTCTTTAAAATAATATTTACCCAAAAAAGACCATTCATACCCACAACCAAATTTGGAGACGAAAGTGGAGGCAGTGGAAAAAACTGTGACACTTTACCTTAATATTAGAAAGACTTAACCCAAGTCTTGTAGAAAAAGAAAATGTACAATCATTTTACCCAATTTTTCTTATTTAATTGACCAACTTTGTATTACTATAAAATTCTATTGTTTTTTTAAGTTGGTGATTTCTTTACAATGTTTGTGTAACCTTGGGATGCAGATTTTGAATGGTTATGGTGAAGATGATAGATATAATTTTTATTTACATTATTATTTTCTCTTTTTGGATTTTCATGTCGTATTTATACAATTATATTTTTATTTTTATTTTTTTCTAATAATTGATATGATTGTTTTTAAAAAATAATAATAATTTTTTATTCATTTGTAGTTAATTAGAGGAATGTATGATCATTAATGTTTTATGATTATAATTATAGTGACTATTTCATGGTTATGTTTGTTTATTTGTAGTTATATTTTGTGTAAGTTTCTTTACAACCATATTCTTTATAGACTTTTTTGTAGTCACATTCTTTATAGATTTATTGTCTTCACATTCTTTATGGGCTTCTTCACAAATTTATTTATTGTAAGACCCTTTACAACCAAATTTATAGTAGGTTCCTTCCAAGTCATAATTATCAATTTTGAGCAAACTCCTTCACAACCATAAATATCAATTTGTGTATTGTGTAGACTCCTAACCACATCTTTCTTTCATGAAATTTTGTTTACTTGAAAGTACAAAAATGAAGCATTCATTATGAAGAGCACGCACATAGTCATTGGCCATATCTATATCCTTTAAATGTGTGCTTGTCATTAATTTCATTATAATTGCTCTTTTACTTTGAGATGCATGATTCGTAATAGTGTCATGTGAAAGTTAAAGTGAGTATAAAATGTAGAGGTGAAAATGAATACCCCATTACGTATACCCCATTTTCATCCTCTACTATGGACTCACTTTATGCTATTTATCTAATAAAAAAATGATTAGTATACAAGTGGCATGTGTTTGCATAAAAAGATGATAGTTAAATTGAGCATTGATTGAACTTAACTTCATACATCCCAGGGGTTCAAACCTAATCTATAGATTTGTCATCCCCTAAATTGGATCAATTTGTAGTTAGAAATTTGAACTTAGTTTATATTCACGTTTATACAATTGATCCATAGGCTTTTAAATTCTAATTTATTACAAGCTTAATCAAATCTATTTGTAGTTAACCATTAATTACCAACTTAAGCATGCAATACTCAAAAAATTATATATTGAAAAATAATATAAAAGTAAAAAATTTAAATTTATTTTAAACATCATAGAAGAATTTCAATCATCTTATGACACCATGATCCAGAATTGCATCATTAAGTAGGTATATAAATCAATGAAAACATAACGTGCATTTAAATGATTGTTTGAAATTTCTTCAATATTATTAAAAGCATTGCGAAAAAATTAATTAAGAAAAAATATGAAGAATTGATACTTCCCCTATGAAACAAAACAATCCCTACCAATATTTATTAACACCAACATATTCAAATAATCCAAATTTAGAAATCTAATTGTGAATCCAAATATAGTGCAAAAGTATCAATCCAAAAAAAATTCAATGTTCAATTGCAAAGTCAAACTCATAGGGAAAAAATAACCAATCACCTCTGACAATCTCATTAAATAGACACAAAAAATTGATAAATATAAAAGAGACACGCAGTCTTTAAAATAATATTTTGTCGTCATAAATTTAGCTTAATTTTTAATATTATCTTGTAAATTTTGGAAAAAGGATTTCATTTGAGAAGAAAAAGCACGCTGGAAAGTGTTAAACATGACCTATAAAAAAATTCACGTAAAATTTGAAGGCGAACTTCATTACATTCTTGGTGTGTACAAAATAAGAAAATTTCATAAGGAAATAACTGATAGGAGAGAGTGTGTTTTCCAACACTACAGATAATTATGTGGCCATGTTTTTGTTTTAATCATATGGAGAAAGTAAAATTTCATTTTGGCTATACCAAATAGTTGTTCTAAAATTTGAAGCTGGACTTCATTGCATTATTAGTGGATATGAAAAAAAAAACTTTTTATAAGGAAATAATTGGCAAGGGACAATGTCTTTTCCAACACTACGAATAATGTGAGCAAGTTTTTGTTCCAATGAGATGAAGAAAGTGAAATGCCATTTTTATTGTACCAAAGAGTTGTTCTAAAATTTTAAGGTGGACTTGATTAAATTCTTGGTGTGTATGAAACAATTTTCTTTTGTAATGAAATAACTAATATGGGACAATGTTTTTTCCAACATTGTAAATAATGTGAACAGTTTTTTGCTCCAATCAAATGAAGAAAGTGAAAGTGACTTGAGGGGTGAGTAACCAATTGAGTTAGGGAGAGATGGAGGGTAGGTGGAGGGAGGGAGAGAGAGAGAGGGGGGGGGAAGGGCGACATAGGGAGTGGTAAGGTGGGAGGGATAGAAGGACCAAAAATAGACTTAGTAGGAGGGGGAGATGTGTTGATGGATTTTGGGAATTACAAACCCAAAATGGTTTGTGGGACATAGTGACTAAAATATACTTGAAAATAAGTAGAGCAAAGTGAATGAGATAGATAGTGTATTGGTTGCAATTTCCATAAACCATCTACTCGAACCCACAATGTTTTCCAACCTACAATTATACCATTTGAGATAGAGAGAAGGAAGGAGGGAGGGAGGGAGGGAGGTATAATGTGAGGGGTAGGTGGAAAGAGGTTGTGTGTGTGAGAGGAAGAGAGAGAGTGGGAACACAAAATTCTCACATTATTTGTAGTGTTGGAAAAAACACTATACCCTATCAGTTATTTCCTTATGAATTTTTTTTTTTGCACACACCAAGAATTTAATGAAGTCCACCTTTAAATTTTAGAATAAATATTTACTACAATAAAAATGGAATTTCACTTTCTTCATTTTATTGGAACAAAATAAATGCTCATGTTATTTCCAGTGTTAGAAAATACACTGCCCCCTGCTAGTTATTTCCTTCTACAATTTCAAAGCTATAGGGTGAGGAAGATGAGAAAGATTTGCAGTTGGGGAATACATAAAACTATCAAAATTCACCTAAAGGGAAAGTAACCAATAGGGTTGTTATGTTTATAGGATTTCACAAGAGTATGTGGGTGACATGCTTCATAACACTTACTATTTGACAATGTGTGAAGTTTGAAAATATTATGATTGTAATGGTTCAAACCTTACAAATCAGACCTTAAACAAAAATAAACTATTTTTTGTTGATTCAATATTTATATTAATACATGTAGAGGGTATTATAATAGTATGTGTGTTTTAGGTTCCATAACACTTAGTGTTTTCCAACAAGTGACATAGTAATGAAAACCTTCTCTTAATTAGAGAGTACAAATGCAATGAAAGGAACCTTAAACATTAACATACTTTTATTTTTATGATAAAATATTCTTGTTATCTTTCACTTCCTTTTCTAAGTATTTAATTTTATTCTTCCATTATTTTGATACAGTTTCAATACTTCCAACTATTGAAAATATAATCAAAGGTTGGAAAACACAGTGTGTTGTGAGTGATATGATTGTTCTTGTTCTAAGCTCAAGGGTGGAGATATTTGGGAGGAGTTTCAATTGGGGGATACATAAAAATAATCAAATTGACCTAAGAGATAACTAACCAACTAGGTTGTTATGTGTAGAGATTTTTACAACACTATGTTGGTTGTAGGTTTCATAACACCTAGCATTTTCCAACTTCTAATTATTGTAATGAAAATATTTTTCTTATTTAGATAGTATGAATGTAATGAAGGGAACCTTAAAATTTTACCACAACTATAATTACATAGAGTAAAAATTGTGTTTCAATTTCCTTATATGATAGAAAAATAAATTAATAACATGTTAGAAAACATAGTGATCTGTAAGTTTTTCAC
>VDFB02117967.1:0-68054 GCA_007258455.2 Sequoia sempervirens | reverse complement strand
AATTAATTAATTTAACCTTTTCCCTTATCCCTCACCTTTAATTAAATAAATTTTATATTTATTTAATTAATTCTAGCCTTATCGCAAATCCTCCAACTAAATTAATTAATTAATTAATTTAAGCTAATTAATTCTCATTACCTTTTCCTCCATTATTTAATTCCACTTTATCCTTTATCCTTGTCCATTTAATCCTAGCCCTTTATCTTGTTCACATGGATCACAATCTAAACTTGTCCTCATGTGACAAGTGTCCCTTCACATGTCTAACTAACTCCTTGTCTAGATTCATTGAACCTAGACACCTTGTTGCAAGAATGATTAGTTGGTGTTGTCACTGATGTCAACAAGCTTGTATCATCATTGGTATCAACTATATGAGAAGAAAGTTATTGCAAGAGCATGTGGTGTCTATATTGTTGTATTAATGATGCTTTGATTAGTTGCATTATGTTGTCATTAGTAAGCTATTGGTGTCAACCTCTAATGTTGCTTTGATAAGCGTCTATCTATGGTTGAGGAAGTGATGAAGATGTGTTTTTGGTTCTTAGTTTCCAAATGATTTTGATAAAATTTGATAAAAAAGAGGAAACAATGAGTTGTAGTGTGTTATGGGTAGTGTTCTAGTGTCACTCCACATTTCTTCTAGGTTGAAGATTTACATATGCATTTCATATATGTTGGTGAAAGGTGTTCAAAGGTGTTGTATTCAAAATTGGGTATGTTAGATTATTGTGCAGAGGAAGTTGTGTTCACCAGTGTGTGAACTATGTATTGCAGAGGTTTCTGGGATAATTTTTTTTGCTCTGCGTTTCTTTGTAGTTTGGTTTCGAGTCTTGAGGATCTAAAGGCATGTTGATAGTCTTGGTATCTTTCTTTAGTCGAAGTTGTTTGAGGTTTTGTGTTTCGAAAGTCAAATTCTTAAGTTATAGTGTATGGAAGAGTTATCTGAGTGTATTGGGTGTGTACATTCTTCAGGTGAAAGTTGTTGCAAAGGATTTTGTTGGTTTTTAGGGTATTTGTGGAATATTCTAGATTGTGTTCAAGTGACATTTGTTGTTCATGAGTTGTTATTGATCAAAGGAAGTGTGTACTTAAAATTTTAATTATGTTTACATGGATAACGACCGACCTTTGTGTTTACACTAATTGCAATGGATATTTATTATTTTTAGAAGCATGTTCTAGCATGGTGTTAGAGATTTGAGTACCAGATAAGAAGTGGTGTGGTTTTCTTTCACTTCTATCCAACATGAAAGTGTTTTGGTGCTGACCTAATTTGAATTTACATGATTGAGGTGCATAGCCAACCTTGGAGAATGGGTTCAAGGTTGAGGATGATATAAATATGAGGTCAATTGTTGAGGGATGTGAAGATAGAAATGTATGGTGTGAATGATGTGAATTGCAGAGTGTTAGAGTGCAAATTTGAGAAGTGCAGTGTGAGCTTTCATGTGTTTGATTGTTGGATGCAGTGAGCAAAAGGTGTATGTAACAATTCTTCAATTAAGCTGCAAAGGTGTTCGTGATATTGTGGTGGATTTCTATGTTGCATTGAGATGGATTTCTATGTGTAACATCCTTCTCTATCTTCTTTTCTATTCTAGCAGTGAGCCTTTCTTTCTTTGGCCAGTGAGCCCTCCGACAGTGATCCCTTTGTATTTGGTGTTGATATAAATTTATATTGTGATCTAATCCTCACCATGGTTTTTCCCATCATGGGTTTTCTACATAAATCTGGTGTTCTCTTGTGCATGGTGTTGATTTGATTCATTTTATGTTATTTTATTTTCATGTTGAATCATTATAACATATTAAGGGTTAATTGAATGAATGTGGATCTGAATGTTTGTAAGGTTTTTGAGGCTTTAAGGTATAACCGATTCACCCCCCCCCTCTCAGTTGTCTTGTGCATTAAATACACCTAACCAAAATTCAAACTAACTTTCCATCTCATCCCTTCATTTAACATCACACCTCTTAATCCTAGGCATCCACATAAGGATGTTGCCCTAATCCTAATCCTAAACCTAGCCCTTATCCTTTGTGTGACACTTGTCATATGATTACAACTTTGATCAAAGACCTAATCCTCCTTCAATCCTACCCATCCATCACTCAATGCATCTTGGCCCTTGACTTCTCTCATGGAAATTCAATAAATAAGATTCCTTCCATCCTATTTGAATTAATCCAATCTTATGCTAACATTATGTTGTTGAAATTTCTATTGAATCATCTTTGATCATATCATTATGGTACTGGAATCATGAGCAACCACATCAAAGCTATCAACACATCAACGTACTACTCTTGACCTTTTGAGGTGCGCATGTATTTGGTTTGATTTAAGCTATATTTTATGTATATTTCATTTATATTATTTGCATGCATACAACTTCAATTTTCATTTGAAATATAATATTTAATTATAACTCACTTTCAATAAAGTTTGCAATATAATTATTTGATAAGCTCAAATGCATGCTCATTTTAACTTTGTATTTTATTTCTAATTCTAGAAAGTTAAAATGAGAGTTTAGGTGGTTATTTGAGAGGGTGAATGATTATTCACCTACATATTGTAAAGTTCCATCATTTTGGAGGAGTTTTGGTAATTTCTCAAGAGAATTTATACATGAAATAAAATATTTTGTTCTTTTTCTCATTTGGGAAATAAATAATGATTACAAATTTAAAATTCATGTCTAAATGGTGGCTTTTGTTAGATATTTTTGTATGTTGTGTGTGATTATTTGATTTCCATACTCCTTCCTTACAAAGCCAACAAATGTGCTCAATTATCAATTTTAGGATACCTAAAATGTTTTTATTGTAATGAATTGGTCAAACTCTAAGATTTTTTTATCAAGTTCACATCTTTGTATTTTTTTTTTATTTGGAAAACATTTCATTAATAATTATTGAAAACCCCACCATTAGAAACAAGTGCATAAACTTTACATTCTATAATTAAAAATATATATTTTTCAATAAAGATAGCATTGTCATCTTGAAGAGGGCTTTTTACTCTAATATTTGTTGGTAATTCGAGATGTGTCAATTTACTCACCAACCTAGAGATAGTTGCATGACTAGTAGAATGCTAAATTCTTGTTTATTTACTTGTATTTGATAGATAGATTGATGGTTGGAAGACGAGAATTTGTCTTTTAGAGTCATAACTTAGCAAAGTTGGTGAGTTGGATACATGTTTGAGAGACAAGCCAACACAATGCTTAGAGTCATTTATTGAGTTTTATGGGATATGGTCAATAGATGTTTAGATCAATGGTGAAGCATGGGTAGAGATTAGAGCCTCATTACATGGATATATAGAGGTTGAGAGTTTGAATAGAGCCATGCTAAAAGTTGGTAGTAGAACTATGTAGATCTAGTTGGTTGATAGAGAGCCAAAACTTTGAGGTTAGTTGTAGAGATAAGCCATGGTACAAAGATAATTCATGCATTAGTTGTTATAGTTGGTTAATTAGTGTATCCTAGTGGTGTGAACATAGTTGCATGTGTCAGTTGATGTTGACTTTGTTTGATGGCAAGGGTATTCAAGGAAGGAGAAGTATATTATTGTAAGTGTGGTGAAATAACGCTTTTAAATAGAAAAGGTTGCATGCTAAGACATTGGGATTGTTGAAAAAAATGGATTGCATTCCAAGTGGACAACACAACAAGTGAATGGAGTTATTTTCCTTTATTCTTCACTATTGTGAGTAGTGTTGTAAGTCATCATCTATTTTAGGATAGTTTTTATTTAGGTAATATAATCCCTATTAAGGTCATGTAAAAATATTTTGTGCATTGTGGATTGGTAGCATGGTGATAATTTCCCACTCTTCTTAGAGATTTCTACCTAGTTGATGGTTTCTCTTGAGTGTACTTATGTTGCATTTATATTTGTGTGTAATGCAAGCTCTCTTTTTTTCATATTTAAATGTTTATATTGAAGCCCTTATTGAATATATTATAGGTGACCATTAAACATGATGAAGTGCATGTGAAGGGTAGTTTGGAAGTATCTCATTTAGAATCCACATGTGATGCACTAGAATTTGGCATATTTATCTCAAGTTTATGGATTGTGTGGTATCAAATCCTACCATTCCTATTAGGAAGTAGTACCTACCAGGTATATTTGTTTTGCCTAAGTTTTTAAAAACATCCAATAGTTCATAGAAGTTTTTCTAGTTAGACATAAGGTTCATGATAGAGGACAAGAAATTTACATATAATTTTTAAGTGACAAAGCCAAGAGATAATGCTAGAGTTAGTGCTAAAAGCTAGAGCTAGTAAAATCTGAGTGAGAATGAGATTCTAGAGCTAGATCTAGAATAAGAGTGAGTGATAAGTCTAGAACCATGTACGAGTGTAGGATTACACAATTTGTGGGCCTATAAATTTTTAGGTTGTCCCTATAGGAGGGATAAAAGAAAAATTCAAGGAGAGATACATATTTGAGTCAATTGTACTATTTTAACCAACCCTTTTCCTACTTCATTCCAAATAGAGTGAAGGTTCATTAGCTAATTTGAGCATGATGCTACTAGTTTATAATGCTCTTCTTATAATTGTTCCAATCTATCTATATGAGGGATAAGTAGATTATATCTTATCCATGCAATGGTTTTAGTCCATTAGAGGTTTGTTGTAAATGAGATAAAATTAATTCCTTTATAAAGAGAGGCAAGTCCAATGGAATTCACCAAACATTTGATTAAGTTGAATTAATTTCATTAGGAATTATCAACCATCAACCTTGGAGATAGGTTATTATTAGCTAAATTGGAGGAATGTGAGAGTTTCTAATTTTACTTTTGGTCTTTATTGGGGACTAAAATATACCTAGTTGGGGAGGTGTCATCCAAAATTGGAACAGTTTAGGTGGATGATAAGGTTGAGGTTGCAAGATCACTTGAAACAATTGATATGACACCTAGAAAAATGATTAAGTATAGTATTGTAAGTACACTTAAATTGAAGGAAATAAGTATTAATACTACTACCAAATCACCTATAATATCATTATGTGACAAGCTTCACTCCATACATTATCTTGATATAGTTATCAAGAACACGTGGAAAACTTGTCATTGATATTTGTATCAATGTTATGTATATTTTCACTTGAGAATATGCTACTACTTGTAGTAATGTTGTAGGATTACATACATGAGCATAGGTCAAACCAAGGTTGCAAGTGATAGAGTGGATTTTTATTTCCTAGTAGGGATAAAATATCATGTGGAATGTGTATTTGATGGCTATATAAATCAACGCAAAAATTGTATGTTCCCAACTCTTCCTATGCTATCATTTACATCTTGCTAGATGGTGGAAGATAGGGTAACAATCATCTTTATCATAAGTATTTTAAGTGATATTTTGGACAAATATTTAAAGGCAACCATTTTTTGAAGGCGTTTTTATATTCCACAGGTTTCTATCTTTATTATTCCCATGTATTCTTGTTCCTCTTCATCAAGGCATGCAATTTCTTTCCATGCATATTTTTGGAAGCACAATTCACTTGCTAGGACAATCATTCCCTTCTAGAGCTATGCCACTCCCTTACCTACTATCATGCATGACTCATTATAAGCACTGATAGTAAGGACAATGACTTTTCACTTTTCTAATAGTGAATATAAAAGGGAAAAATATAGAAAATTGGAAGATGAAGATTGGGAAGGAAGAAGAAACCAACTATTATATGGCATGGGAAGCCATACAATTAGTAGATTGGGTATTATAGAAAGTTGGCTTTGTGATTGGAAAAATGTTGAAGTCATGGATAACTAGTTGTATTTGTTGGATCCATCCATGGATGGAGGACAAATTGTAGTGTCTTCTAGATCCATGGGTTCATAGGTTTGTTGAGTGATTTGGAAATATGAGAGACAAGCCATTGTAGGTTAATAGAGTGTTAAGAGTCCTTGGTTGATATTTTTTGGATATGGTTGGTATATTTCTAGAGCCATGGTGAACCTTGGGTAGAGCTTGGAGCCTTATTATATAATTTATATGTAGAGACTAAGATTTTGATCGAGTTCATGTTACAATTTCGTGATAAAACTATACAAATATAATTGGTGGATTGAGAGTTGAAGCCTTGAGGCATATTTCAAAGATGAATCAACATATTTTGTGTGTAGATTTAACTAGTGTATCAATTGTTGGAATTGGTTAATTAGTGCATCTTGGAAGTGTGAGAATTAGTTGGATGCAAGTGGGAGTTGAGTTTGTTTAATAGAGTTTTGGAGGAATGATAAGTATGTTGTTATAAGTGTGGTATAATGATACATTTTCAACATTATTTTTGGTAGAGTTTGCATGTTGATCCATTAGTGCTAATACAATAAAATTTTAGACTATTGTGAGTGGAGAAACGAAACTATTCATGGAGAAAATTTCCTTATTATTCATTGGTACAAGTAGGGTTCTAGGTCATGACCCATTATAAGAGAGTGCATGTTTTCGTACCCATTGAAGCTATATAAAATTGTTATGCATTGTGGGTTAGTGGCATGAGGAACATTGCTCACTCTTTCAATATTTTCTACATAGTTGAGGGTTTTTCCTAAGTGTACTTGTGTTTCATTTATATTTTTGTCCACAATGTGTTGGTACCCCATTTTTAAAAAAAATTGTACTTATGTTACGAACCCCTTATATGAATTTTAGCCTTATTATTCCCATCATATATAAATAATTTGAGAAGTCTTTGTATGGGTCTCATTTTTTCAAGTTTTCATAAGTATTCTCCCTCTTCATCCCCATGTGTCTATCATGTGTTGCAAGTTGTAAATCTCCCAAAATTTCTAAGTGTGGAGATTTTTTTGTTCAAATTCCAAAGGTTGTACTAGATGTTAGAGTTTTAAAGTTTCCCATCTGGGCATATCTTTCCCCAACCCTAACTTGCTCCTTTGTCTTTGTTAGAGTTTTAGAATTTCTCTTATTAGCATGATTTCCCTCAAATACCCACACTCTAACAATGATGCTTTACAAAATGTTATTTCAAAAGGTATGGTTTTAGTCATTCCTCTACCCACACTCTTATGACATGAATTCTCTGGTATTCTTGATCTCTAACTCCTAATATTCCTTTTTATATACTTTTTGGAGACAAAGATGCAAAAATACCTCTAACATGATACTTTTTGGCATGATTTATGAAGTATCATTGACTCCTAATCCTTGACATTTCACAATATGTTATATTATGAAGTTCATGAGTTTATACCTATCTTTATTTGCATGCCTTGTGGGATAAATTTCTTGGTATCCTCAATCCCAAACTCCCAATATTTCATTTCATGCATCCTTTCAAAATCAATGTTTTACAAATATCTTTATTTGTGTCCTTTGGGCATAAGGCTTGGTGTGTCCAAAATCCTTCATCCTCAATAAGTGGCATGGGTTATAAGGTATCCTTGATCCTTGATACTAAATAACTCACCTGAATTTTGTATTGTTCACTCCCACCTACCTCCCTACATGAATCAAAGGATTATTAATGACCATATTTGATGCTACAACTAATATAAAAGGATTGTATTACCTAGAAGAAATTTTCATCTCAAGGGCATAGATTCAAATATATTTTCAACAATGGAGGATGAAGATGAATCGTACCACCATTAATGTGATGGTTGATATTTATCTCTCAATGGTCCTCACACTTGTTAAAAATCACCCATTCAATATATTTCATAGGATTTATGCTTTCTTACATGCCACATTCATGATATGTAATTCTTCCTCGATTCTCGAAGCTACTAGGAAATGAACAAAGTACTACATATGCTAGTTTATTTTCCAAAAAAAAAAAGATCAAACATTTATCTCTTCTTAGATATTTGATAATTTCTTCTCTCTACACAATTATAAGTATTAAGTGGATTCTAGGGCTTCAAATCCTACAAATATAGCCACCATTAAAGAGAATTTTTTTTTTAAATCACAAGAAGGGTAATATTATAAATGATTCATGTAACTGGATGTCTCCATGGCCTCATTTGTACACATTTAAGAGAATTCTATGCTTATGTTATATCTTGCCTCATGTGTGGATATAAATGTAATAGTGACTAGATGGATGGGATAACATTCTAATTTTTTACAAGCTTTGTAATGGTCTTTTCCTTATTACATATGGATTTTTATAGCTTTTTATAGCTTTGGGATGGATTACTAAGAATATTGTATTATTTGATATCATATTATGGTGTATTTTTATGAACTCATAGTCCTTTTGATTTCTTTGTATTGACCCTCATGGTTTTTTGTCACTTTGTAAACCAATGAGCAAGAATCAATATTAGAAGTAGTAACCTATGATAAGCTTAAACTAAAAAATATTACATGAATATATGAGGAGTAGGAAGTAGTTGGTATGCACCTCATGGTTCATTATTTCAACTAGTGAAAAGTCATCAATAATTCATAATTATTCAGTATCTTTGGAGAACCATGTTATTAATACTCACATCCTATAATTGTGTAATGGTGTGCTTATCATCTTAATAAGAGTTCTTATGTGTAATAGGTTATTATTTGGTCTAGTGACAACTTTTGGGACCAAGCATACATTGGTACTGCTACATGTTTTTTATTTACACATTTTTAGTTTTGATCAATCCTGTTAAGGATACCTCTAGGGAAGCCCTCCTTGGGTCTAGCTAACCCCAAAGTGAAGGAGATATTACCCACTCTCAATAAATTGGTTTAGTGTTGCCTTGTGTGAACATCATTTAGAGGTAAGTTGCTCTAAATCTGACACCTTGGTGCTTAGATAATGACGTAGCTATAGGGATTTGGAAACCTACAACTCTATACACCAATATGACTCAAGTTATTTGTTTTCCATATTAATATGTATCTATTAAATCCTTTAATGCATATGTTAGATGCATCTATTAGAGGTGAATATATGCATATAAAGTATAGTTAATAATTGTCTTATTTTAGAATCCATATGTGATTTATTGGACTATAATATAGTTACCCCAAGTTTATGGATCGACTATCCTAGCATACTTTTAGAAATTTATACCAACTTAAAATTATCTTGAAACCTGCATGACATGCTTCTTAAGGGGTTTGACTGCTGAAGGATGATTTTATGTGTAGTAGGAACACTTATCCTTTCTTGACCACTTAAACATTGTCTTCCACATGCTTGGTGTGCCCTTCATGGGTTAGTACCACAAAAATACTATCAAATAAAGTTGAGGTATGCTTTTTAACATCTATTTCCGCTAAAAGGTGGGTTTAATCATGCTAGACATGCCCTTTCTTATTCTCTTTAACTCAAACACAACTTAGGCATATCAAGCATGCTTATATATGGTTTAGCCACTCCAAGATTGCTCTTCCCTAGTATTTACCATGGGAAACCACCTTGAAACATGCACACCAAGGGAATTTACCATTTTCTTCAATAGTTGGACAAAATTCATCATTTAGATAAGAATACTTTTGTTCACAACATATTTCTCCTTGTTTTAAAATATTAAATCAATAGATGGATTCAACAAAACTCATGAAAATGAATTCAAAAGGATGATTTTTGTAAGGGTGAAGCATAAATCTTTTTTTATTAGTGTTCTACCTTGTGTTAATTCTCATTATAATTTGATTCCCCTTTCTTAATAGTGTTGATAGTTTTATCTTCCTTTAGGGCTTGTGATTCATTGTGTGACCTTAGTTTCACCCACCCTATAGACCCTTGTTTTTCCCTCCAAGGTTTCATTTCTTTATTCTAATTACTTGCTATTTTTTCTCATTTAACAAATTAAAGAATAATTTATAGTGTTTTATCATTTTATTTCTCTTATCTATATTCCCTTATTTATGATATAAGCTACTTAGGACCCTAATCTACCATTGCAAAGGAGTTCTCATCTAAACCCTAACATGACTGCCTAATATAATGATAATGAGGTATTTTTATGCTTACATTAAGAACCAGTTAAACAATCATTAAGAGCAACATAGTTATGAATATATCAAAGAAAGATCTTGTTGTTACTATCCAATTTATTGTTGATGTAATTACTCATGCTCTATCTCCTCAGTAATTGGCTACTCCAAGATATTATTAGGTGCTCCATTTAGCACAAATACTCCAAGGTATGATTACTTTGTTGGTTTCTTCTAATGGTGTATCATCTCACCCATCATCCTCTTATGATCCTTCTCTCTCCATAATTATCCTTTTTGTGACCACTACCACTCATTTTGTTGCCACCAATTTGATCCTAAGAGTTTCCATCTCTACCTCTAGTGTTCCCTCTATTTTATTCTTCATTAGTTTTCCACTCACATTCACTCCTTCAACACAAATAATTCTTATTTTCATTTCACATAATTATAGCACTTGTTATATTCCTCCCTCTAACCTTATATCCACCTTGTTGCAAGATGATGTGTCCCTTGGTATCCTTGGTGCAATGTGGCACTTGGGTTCGTGACATGCCTTAACCACCTCTCGTGGATCTTGTATAAATCTGGTGGTTGTATCGGGCATTAACAAGTCAATCTTTTGGTGCAACGGCAACCACAAATGCAATAATTGGTATCAGAGTCGAGGTCATGGGTTTGAACCCCTCGCTTGTAGTGGAGGGGTTGTTGCAAGATAGTGTGTCCCTTGGTCTCCTTGGTGTAGCGCATCGCTTGGGTTAATAATATGGCTTAACCACCTTTCATGGATCTTGTATAAATCTGGAGGTTGTATTGGGCATTAACAAGTTGATCTTTTGGTGCAACGACAACCACCAATGCAACACACTTCACTTTATTACATGATTACTCATTCCACGACTATGATATTAAATCCTATTACATGTTTGGGCATCATACTTCCTTCATTATTTCATACACTCCCCATACAACTATTATTCCTACTTCTACCTTACATATTATATTGCATGACTTTTCCAAACTTAAGAAAAAAGTGTAATATGCCCTTTTTAAGAATATTTGGTTTGTGAATAATTAGTCTATTTATTAGTTTCCTTGTAGGCTAATTGGTGGGAAAGGGAGAACTCTAAACTTCCTCGAGACCACAAGATTGGTTAAGAAATGGTTTTGTTCATGCTAGTGATTTTAGATGGTCTTGGTAAGTCTCATGATGCTTTTAGAATGAAATTTTGACCTTTTGGGAGTTATATAAACTTCTTGGAGAAGCATGCTATTTTTAAATAGTCAACAAGTTGCTTCGGTTCATCATCCTAAGTCTTCAATGACATATTGGTAATGATCATAATTCCATATTTATCTCATTAAAATGTTTTGTGTAACTTGGATGATTTATTTAAATATTTATTACTTAAGTTGTCTAAAGGTGAAAATATTAAAAAGGTAACTAGGTGTAATTATCTATTAAAATGTATTTTAAGTTGTGCCACCAAGGGGACACCTAGTCACAAGGGGGTATTTTTACACATGATGAATTATTATTTATTTTGAAAAGTGATCTTGTGGAGGAAAAATAGATTTTTTTCTTTTTCCCTCTATAATGTTATAAAAAGGGATTGAGAGCTAATTTGAGAGGTTAGCCATGTTCGGGAGATCCAGATTTTTGTTGAAATCACATATTTTTAGAAAATATAATGATTTAAGCCTTGAAAAGTTCCATTTAAAGGATTCCAATTGAAGAGGGTTTGATCAAACCACCTTAGACCAAGCCCCCTTGGATAGAACCCGCTAGTTTTAAACCATGCCTATAACGAAGTCTATTCACGCCTATCAAATCTTTGATAAAAACTGCACAGTTTGGGGAAAAAATGAATTCATTTAAATTTTATTTTTGGTGTGTTGGTTATATTTTGTTTTATAGTTAGTGTTGATAATTGGTTATCTTCATATGGATTGGTGGATGGAAATAATATCTAAACAAGAATTTGGAAACTTCGGATATCAAGTTACAAATCTAAATTCAAAATAATTTATAATTTTATCCTTCATGGAAAAAAGTTATGCATTATATGATGAGTGTCCTCCTTAAAAATGTTGTTTATAAGAAAAACTAGTTTTTCAAGGGAGATGGAAAAGAGGTGCAATCTGATTCCAAAAATTTTGAAAAAAATATATTTAGAATCTACAGACAAAATTTCATGAAACTCTAGTTTCCATCATCTTCAAATTCCTCATGGTTGAGCCACTATAGGTGCCTGAAAGTGAAGATTTAGTTAGAAAAAAAATTTAGTGTCCAGTTTGGCCAAAAATTATAAACCACTATTGTGGGATCACGATATGATATTGAATTTTATACAAAGATAATCTATGTTCATCTCAATTTTTCTTGAGGATAAAAACCCTCTCAAAAATACTAGTTTCGGGGGGGGAATCCCCTTAGCTGGTTAGAGTGATTTCATCCAAGAATCACCAATATACCTACAAGTGAAGTATCTGGTTGATTGTTGAAGATGGTTCAATTGATGTGTTTTGAATGCCTAATATTTTTGGTGTTGTTTGTGAATAGTTTTTTATGAAGTTTTGAAGGGGCAATTGAGAGGATTTGTTGTTAGTTGTACCTCTCCTAGTGTAGTTTGTACACTTCTAGATATTGGTCGTACTTCCCTATATAGGTCGTACCAACTGAGGATGAATAAAAGAAAGGTGAAATTTTATGTGTTCCCTATAGTTTTTTATTGTTAAGGGTTATATTTTTTTCTAATCATTCAGTTTGAGGAAGGTTATAAGGAGGTCATACTAGTTGCAAGGAGGTCATACCTGTTAAGGGAGGGTGTGTAAGTTTTCAAATTGAAACTGTTCTTTTTGGGGTTTTTCAAATGGTTTGGTGGAATTTGATGGGTCACACCATATTGGCAGGCCATACATGCAATAAGTGTTATTTACATATAGATATTTACTTCCTTATAATTTAAGTTATATTTCATGTATATAGTTTCAGGACGTTTGAGATGGGTTTTGGATCTATAGGAGTTACAATGTAAATTATAATTTTTGGAGGATCTTATAATTTTTTCAATGTTAGTCAAATTCTATAATCAATAATTTTTAGTGTGCTCTCAGTGTGTGTTTAGTTTTTATTTGACAATCTATCAATAGATTTGAGTGGTATCAAACCCAAAATCAACATTCTAACATCATCTATGTAACACCCTGCCACGTAACCCTAGAGAATGACGCAAACACAACAAAAACATAGCAAAAAAAAATTAAAAAGTGTAATAATAACATGTAATGTGAACTATACTTAATGCATACATCATCTAAGGTACGCAACAATGCTTAAATTAAAATCCCAATATACAAAAGTAAACTAATCCATAGCATATAAAATTAATCTCATGATATAAATAACATACATCCAAGCATTAAATTCATCTCATAAGATACAAAGTACATTTATGAATCATTCAAAGATTGCATACATTCCATAAAGTAGTTACAATGCTCATTTCCAAAATGAGGTAGTTCATACAATAATGTTACAATTACAATGATACAAGAATCCTCCTCGAATACAAATGAGGAGTAGTACATATACAAAGTATCCAACTAATACAAAAGAGCATAAGAGATAGTACAAAGCAACTAGTACACGCGAGTTCTCCAATCTGGAAAATCCTGCCATCACGAACAAGAAATGGGAACCCAATGGTGTATGGTGCACATTCCACCCAACCAAGTGGTACCCAAAGGCCCACCCCCCATGCTAGGAGATAGTAAAAGGGCTCCCTAGGGAAAACCAACAACCTCTAGACACAGGGAAACTCAAGACTAAACTACACAAGTACAATACATAACATGAAGGTTCCATTGCTTCCAGAGTAAAAGAATCAAGTACATCAACTAAATAATAAAACCGTTGTCATAGGTGGAGTGTCATCACAAAGTTGCATGGGTTACCTTGACGAATATTCCTAGGCTTCAGCCCCCATCTTGGGTTACCCTAGTAGCCTCTCATGACCCCTGGCCCCACATGCAAACCGATGCGGAATTAAATATCTTTCAAAAGGACAAGATAATGATCGTGTCATTCTAGGCCTTCTCGACTCATCCCAAGTCTAAAAAATCCCTTGAGCCCATGAGTGAGGCACAATTAACAAGTTATATGATTTAAGCTACCCTTTCCCCTAATACATTTATTTAATTTCCACTTAATTATCTAACTCTCACATGAGTTACCCTGGAACCACTTTGTGTGTTGACCCCCAATGAGAGCCACTCCCCTATTGACAACACAAGGATCTAATCCACAAACCAAGGGTAAACACAGTGCACAAAAAACCAAAAATAGATATCAACCATAATGTAAGAAGCAACACATCCTCATTCGTAGTAACCGGGTGATTAATTGAAACAACCAAGTGCACTACCCAAGGGATACAAAGGGCTGAATCATAAATCACAATAACCCCCTCATAAAACATCATCTAGAAGACTTAAAAACTCAACAAACCAATTTCCTTAATTTAGTGAACAAAAGAGATCACAATTTAATAAATAACTTAGGAAAGTATTAAGTACTATCATTGGGATTTCCTAAATCCAATTTCCATTTCAAGAAAACAATAATACATTGCCAAAATTAATCTAACTTAATGCAATGTCATTTACAGATAATAAAGAAAATTAAATCTAATTATTTAAATCAATTTCCCAATTACATCAATCTAAAAATTCAATTTCCTCTTTTAAATCATTTCATTCTAAAATTATCTAATTCATGCATTTGCATGTATTTATCATAATAAAATATCCATTTTATATATATACATATATATTCAAATATATATATATATATATATATTTAAAATAAAATTACAATTTTCATACAATTACAATATATATATATACACATATATAAATATACATATAATGAATATATATACTTGTATACATATATACATATATATATAAATATATATATATATATATATTATATTTTAAAACTTAAAAAATAATAATAATAAAACCAAAATTGAAATTGCAAATAAACAGGCCGATGAAGTTTATTGGGGAGAGTTGTTTTACATAGCCGAACCCCACAATGGAGGGTGTGGCCTGTGTAGGCAGCGTCGACGCTGCCTGTGAAGGCAACGTAGGGCGCTGCCCCACAGTCCACCTCCCCTATGGGGACGACTGTGGGGGTAGCCCCCAACACCCCCCCAAAACATTACATACAACCTTAAATTTAAACCTGTGATTTTTATTAATCATTGTACATATTTTAAATCCAGAATTTCTTAATACAAATTTTCAAAATGAAAATTCTACAAGGATTAATATCATATACACATAATAATATATATATATATATTAAAATATATGCATATACATATATAAATATATATATAGATTTATCCTTTATAGATACATCAATTGGGAAAAATTTCACAATTTTTTCTGAGGGAAAAGATTTCTGATTTGGTTTCACTTTCAGTCGATAAAATTAATTGAGAAAACAAACAAAATGATAATCTTCTACAGGAAGATCTTTTCCCATACAATCAAGATTTTCCCCAAATTTTAATAGGAAGATTTTAAATCTATTCCTACAGAGATTTCCAAAATTCTCTATTGTTTTCCCTCTGGGTTTTCTATTGTTTAAAAACTAGCATATATATTAAAATATATATATAGATTTGTCAAAATAGACCATCAATTGGAAAATTTTCATAATTTTTCTCACGGAAAGATTTCTGATTTACGAGTTTCCTTTTCGATCAAATAAAATTAGTGGGAAAACAAAATACGTAGGAGATGTCATGCAGGTGCCTATAAAAAATTTGATTAAAAATAGGCCTCGAGAAGAATATCTCTTGGTAAATATTCTATATAATATTAAAATAATATATATATATATATATGCTAGTAGCAGTCCCCGCACAACACATAACATGAATTAATATATTATGATATTATATTATTAGATATATAATAATATTAAGATAAATAATAATATAGTATAATAATAATATTATATTATATGAATTAATTATACTATATTATTTTATTATATTATTAGACAAATAATATTTTAGTATATATAATATAATAATAATATTATATTATATGAATTAACTATACTATATTATTTTATTATATTATTAGATAAATAATAATATTTTAGTGTATTTAGTATAAAAATTTAATATAATATAAGTTAGAGTTAGGCGTCAAACAGGGTTAGGTTCAAAATTTTATTAGGGTTAAGGTAAAGAGATATATTTAGGATTAGGGTTAGGTTAAGATTGATTAGGGTTAGTCTTAGGGTTAAATTTTAAATAAGGTTAGGGTTAGTCCTAAAATAAGACTATGAATTATGGAATATAGTTATGGTTAGTGTTATAAATAGAATTAGGGTTAGGGCTATAATTAGAATTAAAGATATGATTATGAGTAGGGTCAAAATAGGGCTTGGTTTCAATTAGGGTGAGTGTTCAATTATAGTAAGGGTTCAATTTGGTTATGATTTTATAAATGATAAAATTTGGTTAGGATTAGAGTTAAAATTGGGATTAGGGTTGGGGTTGTCATCATGAATAGTTTCATCATCACGAATAGGGATTAGGGTTAGGAATAATGTTAGGGTTAGGGTTAGGGTTATAATCACAAATAGGTTTATCATCATGAATAAGATTAGGGTTAGGGTTATGGTTATGGTTAGGGTTAGGTTTATTATCACAAATAGGTTTATCATCATGAATTTGGATTAGGGTTATTATCACAAATAGGGATTAGGGTTAGGGTTAGTGTTAAGGGTTAGGGTTAGAGTTATGGTTAGGCCTAGAATTAGGGTTAGGGTTAGGGTTAGGATTAGGGTTAGGGTTAGGGTTATGGTTATGGTTAGGTCCTAATCCTAATATTAATCTTAATCCTAACCCTAACCCTAATCCTAACCCTAGCACTAACCCTAATACCTATTCATGATGATAACCCTAACCATAATCCTAACTCTAACCCTAATCCTATTCATGATGATAACACTAACCTTAATCCTAACCCTAAACCTATTTGTGATGAATTAATATATTAGTTTCTTATATTATTACATATATACTTATATTATTAGGGTTATGGTTAGGGCTAGGGTTAGTGTTAGGGCTACTGTCAGGGTTGGAGTTAGGGTTAGTGTTATGGTTATGGTTATGGTTATGGTTAGGGTTAGGGTTATCATCATGAATAGGATTAGTGTTAGGGTTAGAATTAGGGATATAATTAGTGTTATCATTAGGGTTAGGGTTATCATCACAAATAGAATTAGTGTTAGTGTAAGCGTTATCATCAGAATATTGATTAAGGATAGGATTAGTGTTAGGGTTAGAATTAGGGTTAGGGTTAGGGTTAGGGTTAGGGTTATGGTTACGTCCTAATCCTAATCTTAATATTAATCCTAACCCTAGCCCTAATCCTAACCCTAATCCTAACCCTAACACTAACCCTAACCATAACCCTAACCCTAATAATATAATTATACATCTAATAATATAACAAAATAATATATTAATTCATCACGAATAGGATTAGGGTTAGGGTTAGGGTTAGGGTTAGGATTAGGGTTAGGGTTATTATCATGAATAGGGATAACCCTAACACTAACCATAACCATAACCCTAATCCCTATTCGTGATAATAACCCTAACCCTAATCCTAACCCTAACCCTAACCCTAATCCTATTTGTGATGAATTAATATATTATTTTGTTATATTATTAGATGTATAATTATATTATTAGGGTTAGAGTTAGGGTTAGGAATAGTGTTAGGGTTAGGGTTGGTTTAGTGTTAGGGTTATGGTTATGGTTATGGTTGGGTTTATCATCATGAATTTGGATTATGGTTATCATCACGAATAGGGATTAGGGTTAGGGTTAGTGTTAGGGTTAGGGTTATAGTTATGGTTAGGGTTAGAATTAGGGCTAGGGTTAGAATTCAAGTTAGGGTTAGTGTTAGGATTCGGGTTAGGTCCTAATCCTAATTTTGATCTTAATCATAACCTTGACCCTAATCCTAACCCTAACACTAACCCTAACCATAACCCTAGTCGTAACCGTAACCATAACCGTAACCCTAACACTAACCCTAACCCTAATCCCTATTCGTTATGATAACCCTAACCCTAATCCTAACTCTAACGTAATCCTATTCATGATGATAAGCCTATTCGTGATAATAACCCTAACCCTAATCCTAACCCTAATCCTATTCGTGATGATAACCCTAACCCTAACCCTAACCCTAACCCTAATCCTAACCATAACCCTAATCCTATTCATGATGATAACCCTAACCCTAATACTAACCTAACACTTACCCTAACCCTAATCATATTCGTGATGATAACCCTAACCCTAACCATAACCATAACCCTAACCCTAACCATAACCGTAATCTCCATTCGTGATGATAATCCCAACCCTAATCCTCATTTTGACTCTAACCCTAACAAAATTACTATATTTATCATTTATAAACATATGCATAACCATAACCATTACCCTAACCCTAACCCTAACCCTAACCATAACCATAACCATAACCATAACCCTAATCCCTATTCGTGATGATAAACCTATTTGTGATGATAACCCTAACCATAACCCTAACCATAACCCTAAGCCTAACCCTAATCCTTACCCTAACCCTAATCCTAAACCTAGCCCTACTCCTATTTGTGATGATAAACCTAACCCTAATCCTAACCCTAACACTAACCCTAACCCTATACCTATTCATGATGATAATCCTATTCGTGATGATAACCCTAACCCTAACCATAACCATAATCGTAACCATAACCCTAACACTAACCCTAACCCTAGCCGTAATCACTATTCATTATGATAACCCTAACCATAACCCTAACCCTAATCCTATTCGTGATGATAAACCTAACCCTAATCCTAACCCTAACACTAACCCTAACCCTAATCCTAACCTTAATCTTATTCGTGATGATAATATTATTCGTGATGATAAACGTATTCGCGATGATAACCCTAACCATACCCATAACCCTAACCCTAACCCTAATCCTAACACTAACCCTAACCCTAACCCTAACCCTAACCTAAATCCATATTCGTGATGATAAACCTATTTGTGATGATAACCCCAACCCTAATCCCAATTTTAATTCTAACCCTAACCAAATTACTATATTTTATCATTTATAAACCTATCCCTAACCATAACCATAACCTTAAACCTAACCCTAACCCTAACCCTAACCCTAAACCTAAACCTAACCCTAATCCTAACCCTAACCGTAACATTAATCCCTATTCATGATGATAAACCTATTCGTGATGATAACCCCAACTCTAATCCCAATTTTAACTCTAACCCTAACCAAATTACTATATTTTATCATTTATAAACCTATCCCTAACCATAACCTTAACCCTAACCCTAACCCTAACCATAACCCTAATCCCTATTCTTGATGATAACCCCAACCATAACCTTAACCCTAATTGAACCCTTTTGAACCATAGTCCTAATTGATTCCTAACCCTAACCTTATCCCTAATTTAATCTTAATCCTAATTGATCCTTAACCCTAACCCTAACCCTATCTTGTATTGAACATTAACCCCTAATTTTAACCTTGATCTAACTCCAATCACCCTAACCCTAACTCCAAGGTTTATCTTAGAATTCTAACTGAACCTTAACCCTTATTTTAAGATAAAATTTATTGTGCATTAATTTTTTAAATATAAGTATGGTAGTTTTAATATATTAATTTAAAAACTTATTTTTATGTGTAATAATAAATTTATTAAATTTTGTTTGTATTTAATTTTATAATTTTAAATTTATTTTAGATGTGCACTTATTATGGAAAGCTTTTATATTAGATTGTATATCTAAGTTGTATTTTTGTAAAATAATTTCTTTAATAAAATCTTAAATTTAAAATATTTCTTTAGGGATATACATTAATTTTTAAAATAGAATATGAATGATTTTTTATTTTTGCAATGCTTTCATTTTTTTTTTAAATATTGAATAATTTTTTATGAATGATATTTTCTTTTTATTTAGATTTCTATTTTTAGTTTTAAATACATTAATCTGGAATTTTTAAAAAGAAGTTTCTAAAATTTTAAAACTTAAGTATGAAAAAAAGAAATTTCTAAAATTTTGAAACTTATTTTAATATGCAAAGCAAAATTTCTTTCATACTCAAGTTTCTAAATTCTAAAAGCTTCTTTCATACTTAGGTTTTTAAATTTAAGAAACTTCTTTTTACAACTAATGGATATTTCTTTTAAAAAGATCTACGATATTTTATTTTTTAAGTATATTAATTTAGAAACTTCCTATTATATGAAATAGTGAATTTAAAAAGAGGGCCCGCGTGCCCTAGCTTTCTCCTGCTCTGCTCGGTGTTGGGAGTGCGTGGCGGCTGTGGCGTGTGCTCGGGGGGGATCTTTGTAGGTGTTCAAGGTGCGCAGGTCGGCTGGGGGTGCGACCTCTGTCCAGCTCGTGGGTGGTCTACGTTTCTTCAATTTTTTGCTGTGCATTTTTCTTGTGGGTGGGGCTTTGGGATCTGAGGCTGTGAGCCTCTTGTCCCGCCCCTCTCTCTCTCTTTTTGGTGTGGATCGTGCGATTTGGTCCATGGAGAATCGAGGTTTTGCTCTGTCTCAGGCTTCTCAGGGGGATTTGGAGATGGTGGAGCCATCTTCCTCATTGCATGCGGGTGTTATGGATCAGCTGGGTAAACCCCAATCTGGGGATGGGGTTTCCTCTTCAAAAGGGATGTTTCGAATCAAAAAAGTAAACGGATGCTTGGAAAGATCAGAGGATCGACCTGTTTTGGTTATTCAACCTGAGCAAGTTTCAGAAGACGTTGAATACTGGTGTAGCCATGCCCTTATTTGCAAATTTCTGGGCCTTCGTCTGTCTCTACCGGTGTTGGACTCCTGGGCTCGTCGGGTTTGGAATCCTGAAGGTGATATGGAGATTATTTTGGCAGCTAATAACTATTTTCTGGTCATCTTTTCTTGCATGTCGGATAGGAATAGGGCTTTTGAAGGAGGCCCTTATTTCTTTAACCAGGTGGGGCTTTTCATCAAGCCTTGGCACATGGGTTTCAACTCTGCTGAGGAGATCCCCTCGCGGGTACCTGTGTGGGTTCGTCTGCCGAGGCTTCCTTTGGAATTTTGGAGGGAAGATATTCTTCATTCAATTTCAATGCTTCTTGGAAAACCTGTGGGATCGGCTACACAAACTCAAGACCGTAAGGTAATTTCTTTTGCCCGTATTTGTGTAGAAGTTGATTTAAATAATCCGTTACCAGACTCTATGGAAATCCGCATGGGATCTTCTTCTTGGATCCAACAGCTAGATTACGAGACCCTCCCGTTTAGATGCCGAATTTGTCATGAATATGGTCACTTACACCGCAAATGTCCCAGATTTAAGCCCTTCCCCTTGGCTGCCTCTGGACCTTCTAAGGGAGACAAAGGGAAGGATCCTGTGTCTAATGAACCTGTAGATAGCGAGGGCTTTATTCAGGTTAAGCCCCGTAACAAAGGCAAGGGTAAGAAGAGAACTTGGTTGGATAGTCACAATGACGACACTTTTAATAGATTTGATGTTCTGGAAGATTTGGCCCAGGAGGAAGGTATTCCAGTTGAGCTCTCTTCTGGGGCTAAGGGTATGCATGAAGGTCAGGATGAGGATGCAAAGAAGGAGGATCAGAGTGTATCTCCAGGGGACCTTCTGGCTGATCAGACTGCTCAGGATCTACCTTCTCAAGTTCAGGATATAAGGGATCTCCAAGGGTCACAGGCTCCGAAGGGAGCTGTTGTGATGGTGCCTGACCCCCCTGCTCCTAAGGGGGCCTCAGACTCTGTGAAGGGTAACAAAGCCCCTCCTGCTTTAGGCTTACACCAGAAATCCTTTAAAAAGGGGCCTCTTGATAAACCGTTAAGGAGTGGCAGGAAGACTGATCAAGAGAAGGTCAAGATTATTGGGGATACTTTGGTTGAGGCTGGGTCTGTGAAACCCATTGATTCCCACTTCTCCCACCCCCATAAATGATTGTGTTATCATGGAATGTTAGGGGGTTGAACAACATCCCTAGACAAAAGGCTGTTCGCAGATTAATTGAATCTCAGTCTCCCGATGTGGTTTTTATTCAGGAAACTAAGCTTACAGTGGATGGTTTGGCTAATTGTGCTTCGCACATCTGGCCCCAGGGCAATTGGCAAGGGGTGGGTGCTTTGAACAGTTCAGGGGGGTTGGCTTGTTTCTGGAATCCAAGGAAAGTGCTCCCGTTATGGTGGATTTCTAGTCGGTCTTCTATCTCCCTGGTAGCCTCTTGTTTCGTGACTGGAGAAAGGTGCCTCTTATCCAATATTTATGCTCCTACTAATCTCTCAGGTAAGTCAATTCTCTGGGCTCACATCAAATTCTTGCGGGCCTTGGACCCTTTTCTCCCATGGATTATGGCGGGGATTTTAATGCTGTTACGGGCCTAGATGAAAAACGAGGAGGGTTAGCCAGGTTGGACCCCTCTGCAGATCTTCTTAGGGATATGATTGGCTCCTTGAATCTCATTGATGTGAAGCCAACCAATGGTGTCTTCACATGGAATAATAGGAGGTGTGGTGCTGAGGCTATCTCGGAAAGACTCGATAGATTTTTGGTTTCCTGCTATTGGATGAACAGTAGGTTGACCACTAGCTCAGAAATTCTTGATTGGAGAGGTTCCGACCATTGGCCAATCAAGCTCTTTGTCACCACGTATGGAGTCACCAAAAACCCTTCTTTCAAATTTCAGTTAATGTGGTTAAGAGATCAGTCTTTGCATGATCTTATGTTGGATTGGTGGTATGAGGGGAGGCCTGCTCATGGGACAGCCATGTTTACCTTTTGGAAGAGGCTTCAACATGTGAAGTACAGGCTTAAGAGATGGAATAAACAATGTTTTGGGAACCTCCATGCTCAGAAAATGGCTGCTCAGTCTAAGTTGGATAACATCACTCGTATGATTCGGGACCAAGGGCTGACCTCTGATCTAAGTATAGCTGAGTCCTTGGCTCTTAAGGGTTTAGAAGAGTGGGAGCTTCGGGAGGAGATCTTTTGGAAGCAGAAATCTCGTGTTGATTGGCTTCAGGAAGGGGACAGGAACACTGCTTTCTTTCATAATTCGGTTAAGGCTCGGAGGCAGGGAAATTCTATCCCCTCTTTGGTTTCGCCTGAAGGGGCTCAACTCTCTTCCTATGTTGATATGTCCAAGGCTGCGGTCAATTATTTTTCAAACCTTTTTTCTAGAGAGGATCATGCAACTAGGAATGAGGAGAGGGCCATCTTGGATTGTATTCCCCACCTGGTCTCTGCTGAGATGAATGGGGCTCTCTTATGTCCTATATTGTTACCTGAATTGGAGAAAGTGGTGTTTAACATGAAAAGAGGTAAGGCTCCCGGCCCAGATGGGTTTCCTATTGAGTTTTTCCAAGAATTCTGGGAAATAATCAAGTTTGATCTCCTCGCGGTGGTTCAAGAATCTCACAAGAACAAAAAGATGCTCAAGTCCATGAATTCTACCTTCTTGGCTCTCATACCTAAGAAGGAGGGGGCCAATCAGCTGGTTCAATTTAGACCTATAGCGCTTTGCAATGTTGTCTACAAGATCATCACCAAATTGATTGCGGAGAGACTCAAACCACTCCTCGGTTCTCTAATTTCTCCAGAGCAGGGGGGTTTTGTTGAAGGAAGACAAATTTTGGATGGTGTTGTGATTGCTATGGAAGCTATTCATTCTATGGCTAACT
Organism: Sequoia sempervirens; assembly: GCA_007258455.2. Lineage (NCBI taxonomy): Eukaryota > Viridiplantae > Streptophyta > Pinopsida > Cupressales > Cupressaceae > Sequoia > Sequoia sempervirens. Next base: position 44,274 of record VDFB02117967.1, on the reverse strand, counting down.
CTAAGGAGAAGGCTATGTTCATGAAACTTGACATGGCTAAAGCTTATGATCGGGTGAGCTGGGAGTTCTTACAGAAAATCCTCTTGGCGTTTGGCTTCGATGTGGAGTGGGTGACTTGGGTTCTTAGTTGTGTGACCTCATCCTCCTTCTCTGTTCTCATTAATGGGGAGCCTTCAGATTTGTTTAGTGCTTCTCGGGGACTTCGGCAAGGGGATCCTTTATCTCCTTATCTATTCATTATCATGGCGGAGGGTCTGGGAAGATTCATTAAATCTCAGGTGAGGCAGGGTCTTATCCAAGGTTGGAGCTGGAACAATTCTCTTCCTTCCTACTCTCATCTTCAGTTTGTGGATGATACTGCGTTGATGGGCATGGCTCGGATTAGTGAGGCTGTGAACTTCAGGACTGCCTTAGACATCTATTTGAAGGCTTCAGGTCAGTGCATTAATGATGACAAATCATCCATTTATTTCTTTAATACCCCTCGGCTTATTCAAAGCAGGATTGCTAGGATCCTTAGATTTCAGATCGGTTCTCTTCCCTTAATGTACCTTGGGATCCCTTTGGCTTTGGGATCTCAGCGTAGAGATTACTGGCAGGGAATTTTGGATAAATTTCGGAGTAAGGTTAGTCATTGGACTTTCAGATGGTTATCTTCTGCTGGAAGAGTGGTTCTTCTAAAGACTGTGGTACAATCTCTCCCCATTTATAGGTGTTGTGTGCAGGTTCCCCCTTCCACCTTTGTGAGGGATTTTGATGCTTTGTCCCGGCAATTCCTTTGGTCTGGCAACCTTCTCTCCTCGAAGTGGAGTTTAGTCAAGTGGGAGTGTGTCTGCAGGCCGAAGCATGCTGGGGGCCTTGGTCTTAGGTCTATGGCTCTTGTTGTCACGGCCTTGGCTGCCAAGCTTTACTGGAGGTGGTGCAACAGTCAGGAACAAGACTGGGCCAAATTCTTGCTCACAAATATTTTCCTGGTGCTGATAGCCTTGATGTGCCGCGGCTTGCTTTGTTGGGTAAAGGTTCTTGTATTTGGGATACCCTTAAGAAGGGCGCTCAGTTGATTAAGGAGGGTCTCTTCTGGATTTGTAATAGAGGCTCTGATGCGCTCTTTTGGCAGGACTCTTGGGATGGCCACCCTCCCATTCTTTCTAGTTTCCCTCAGCTCTGGCCTCTGTGCCATATTTTTTCTGAGGCGGGCTGGATTAAGGTTGAGCATTTTAAAACTGTCAAGCGAATTGGTCAGGCGATGGTGGCTTGTTGGAAGGACCCGCAGGAGTGGCCCATGGGTGGGTCAGATGAGGATCGTGCTGTTCTTATTAGAGTTTTGGAGGGCAGGCTCTGCAGCTCCCTTAATGAGAGGGATGTTTTGGGTTGGAGTCCGAGCCCAAAAGGTAAATTTTCAGTTGCTCAAGGCTATGCTATGCTTGACAAAAACTTACATGGTCCTACTGAGGTGCACTGGTGGAAGAAGGCTTGGGACAACTTTTCTTGGCCCAAATGTAATTTTTTCTTATGGCTGGTTGCTCAGAAGAAGTGCCTCACTTGGGATAATCTACGCAAGCGCGGCTTTCAGGGACCTTCTATCTGCTTCCTTTGTTTGCACAGTGAGGAATGCTCCTCTCACTTGTTCTTTCTTTGCCCTTTTTCTAAAGAGATATGGCATAGATGGTGGGAGGCTTGGCATCATGGGTGTATTCATGCTACCTCCCTAATTGAGTTTTGGGAAAAGCTTGGCAGGTCTCCTGCTAAGACTTCTTTCTTGCAGGTGGCTTGGTCTGTTGGACCTGTTTTGATTCTTTGGAACCTTTGGCTGGAGAGGAACCGTAGAGTTTTTTGTGGTTCCAAATTGGGAAGTTTTCAATTGTGGAAGAAAATAATTAGCAGGCTTCAGGAGACTATTTCGGCTAAGTGCGATATGACTGAAAATACTGATCATGGTGACCTTGCTATTCTGCGGAATTTGAATTTGGGGGATAACAGAAGGGGAAACATTGCTGGGAGACGACCCCGTCAGGCCAGGCAACGGGTCTGTCGTGATGGGAGGTGGTCACCTCCCCCTGAGGGGGTTCTTAAGATTAATACTGATGGTTCTTCCCGTGGGAACCCTGGTCATGCTGGGGTTGGGGGTATTGGTAGAGGTAATGATGGTGGTGCGGTTTTTCTCTTTTCTATTTACAAGGGTCAACACTCTAATAATCTGATGGAGGCCCTTGCTATTAAGATTGCTATTGAACGTGGCAGCTCTTTAGGTTGGAGGAGGATCATTTGTGAGTCAGACTCTCAGATTGTGGTGGATATGCTAAACAACCAGAGGTTGGATGATGTTAGTTGGCAATTAGCCTCTATTGTCAGACAGATTCTGAGTCTTTGCAGCTCCTTGGTTTCTGCCTCCTTTTGTCACATCCCTAGAGAATGGAACAGAGTGGCTGATTGTCTGGCGAAGTGGGCCTCTGAGAATGTGGATGGCTGGGATATTAGTGGAAGGGAGGAGTTACCTTCTGATTATCATGAGACCTTAGAGAGGTTATTAGTGGAAGATAGGAATATGTAAGGTGGTGGTTGGTTTTTCTGGTGGTGGTCTTGGTTTGGTGGGCCTCTGGCCTTTGCTTTGTACTTTGGCTTTGATTGAATAAAAATTTTACCCCTTCTTTTTAAAAAAAAAAATAGTGAATTTAAAAAATATATATATATTTTTTGTATACTTAATTTTCTATTTTATACTTTTTTAAAAAATTTTCTATTTCATACTTTATTCTCTATTTCAACTTAATTGCATTGTATAGTTTATATTTTATTTTCTATTTTCTATTTTTTTTTAACTGATGAAAGATATAATTATTTGAGTATGTTATTCCTTCAAACCACATAGTACATTTGTATCTAAGATTTATTTTTTTCTAATTAAATAATTTAATATAGTTTTTAACGCCTTCTCTGAGTGGTTTTTAACACCATAAATTCTATCCTTATACAGGCATAGACGCCTTTATTATGTCAAAAAATGTCATTCTACAATTCCTTGCAATTCGCATGCCCATCATAACTGGCGGCTCTAATACCATTAAATGCATCTTTCTTCTCTGCCTTTGCATACCGATACTGTAGCATCATTGAGCATCATTGAACAAGTTGCAGAGGCCTCCTTATTTGACTCGTTCATGAACTCTAGATCTCCTCACACAAAACCCCTAAAAAATGCAAGACTATCATCATAGAGAAAGATAAAACAAAAATGTGAGCACTTAAAAAAAATTGCTTGCACTGCAAGGTAATGGAATCACTACGCCATAAAGGAAAATCACCTAAAGTCGTGGCAAGTTTGTCTGTGGTCTTCACATTTCTATGCATCTACACAGAGAATAAGGAAACAAATTTTATTCCTCTGAATCACATGCTGAAATATAAGGAAAAAACCAAAAATCTTCAGAAGCTTAAATTATGTACTACCTCGAGAATAAGGAAACTCTGAAATCATCATACTTACAATTTGTTATTAATATGGCTATCAATGGGTATCATAAACTTGTGGAGTATTTTGTTCATTCTTGGAAACCATCATAATAAACGACAAAGATGAAAAGCAAAAACTAACTTGCATAATAGCAGATGCCTGGACATGCTTGGGCCTGCAGATAGTGGTCGAACTCCATCATATTTCACTGGTAGCTTTCCATACATTACTTGTTTCCACCTTCGCCATCCGCTATTTCAGTCCAAAGCTTATCTCCCTTGGGATTCTTCCTTCTGATGCTAAAATAAATTATGTGGTTTTTTCTTTAATTTGGTTATACAACTTTTTGTTTTGTCGAAGACAATCTGTAACTGATGTTGTTGAAGGATTTGATTCAAAAGTATCTTCCCTCTATTCTGTCGCTGCTGTCTGCTCATCTGCCATGGTTTACTGGAGGTGAATACTTGTTTAGGCATGGGATTCTCTTAGCAATCTACGCATTTCTACTCTCCCCAGATTACTTGAAAAGAGTCACCCAAAATCATCTAAATCTCCTGGCAGCAAATAATAACAGCAAAGGGAAATAAAAAGGTAAAAGAGAAGTGAAGTCATCAATGTCAAAACAGCACAACAATACCATGCAGTGAGACTATTTAATTTTCTCATACCTATAATAGCATTTGTGTTGAAACGAATTAACATCATCATAAGGTGGAAACACAAACTAACCTGTGAATGTTCTTCTAACTTCTGTGATCTAGTAGTCTTCCTTCATCTCTACTTTCTAGCACGCATCCTCCTTACATTCATAACTATCTCCATATATAGAGAGAAAAGAACCTTCTAAATCGGCACTCTACCAACGTTTCCTATTTTCTTCCATGCAATCGTTACTTGACTCTTCGACTTGCAGCCTCTGACTGGTCCACTTAATGTTTGTAATCGCTTACATGTCAATTTGAAATGGTCAACGTGTGCTTGACAGTTGTCTAATTGTAACTGCCATTTCTTTTTTATGTACTCGGGTCTTTTGATCCCTTGCTGTGACTGATAGAACACCTCTCGGCATAATAAATAAAAAATTAGAGAGGCTATCTAATTTCACTATAAAATTTTCTACATAAGCTCTAATATTTTCACTACAATTTATCAAACACATCAATCTTTTAAATCTACAAAAACAAATTAAAGCTTCTACACAAATAACATATACTTCTTGTACAGACAATCTTTCCAATTTGCATAACAATAAAAATAATATAAAGAACCTTTTTCCGAAAGCTTGAGGAAATGAAGTTTGAAGTAGAGCTTCGCCTTCAAATTCCAAATTTCCAAAGCTTCCCCCAAAATATCACTTTTCCAGAAAGTTGAAAACAATACCAGAGCCCAAAAATCTTCTCAAGTGCTTCCTCCTCAATTTTCAACAACCTCTACAAAATATATTTTTTCATTCTCATGAAGTAACCTCTTTCCTCTTTCAGTTAATGCAAATATTCTCTCCGAGAATTAATTCCTATCTAGTATGTTTTAATTAATTTTCTAACACATGTCAAATATAAAATATCTTTTAACCATATCACAGATATTTCCTCTTTTGATAATTACAAGATTTTATGCAATTTATAATTCAAATTCACATAATAATTTCTAATTAAATTTAATCACTTTATAAAATAAATCTCAAAGATTAAATTAGTTTACAAAATAAAATAAATTTAATTAATTAAATCAAGTAGACAGCTTCTAACAATATTAATTAAATAATCACTTAAAACCATTATAAGCATTAATTAACATTAATTTCTCATAGAACATACCTTGCAAAATAAATACACAACAAGGCAAATGTAGAAAACATAGCAACTCACCAAAACCAAACAAGGTCTGATGACACACTATGACTAGGGTTGTGGCTTGACAAGGAAACCCCGTTACTATCTCTCAATCAACTATTCCATTGGGCAATGGAAACACTCAAACCTATGCATCTAGGTGGAGTTGATGTCATGTACCTGTAATCCTGCAATAAAACATATGTCGTATATGTATATAGATCATAAACAATCACATCGTGAAAAGAAAATCCTGGAATCACAGGGTGCTCGCAAGCGAGTGATGCAATCTCATTCCCTTCACCAATAGAGTATCACATCAAAACTGACAAAACTAAAACATCAATTAACTACATATAAGCATATATCAATATCAACTTAAATAGTCAACTATGCTAACCAGAAAGCATGTCATAAACAATAATCATCCATAAGGTGTACCATCACATCACAAAATAAAAACCATCATCGCTCCAATGTCAGCGATCAAATAACAACATAATATCATGGTCTATCAAAGTAAAAGCAATGTCTGAAAATATAAGCAAATCGGAGGGGCACTACAATCTATCTAAGGTATACCTATAAAAGTCAAAAATTAGCTCGATACCCAAGACTGCCTACAAAAATAATGAAAACCCTCTATAAGAGAGTATGCAAGAATATGAGCTTTCTTGATATTAAGACCTATCAAAATGATGATGAGGTATGAAGTATATTACAAAGTGTACAATGACCTTCCTTATATAGGCAAGGTTGAGAATAGGATTGAACATGATTGTGACATGTGTCTTAATCCTATGACATGAGATGACTAACAAACTAACAACCTAGGAAACAACGCATAAAGCTAGATAAAATAAGTTCTAAAAAATCCAACTAAGACTTCTAGAAATAATCTTATATCCTAAGTAAACTTAACATGTGAATAAGTCCCCTAAGTCCCTTGCAAGATAGATTACTAGGTACAAGGCATATATTCACACTAACACCCCCTTAAGTGCAACTTAGGGAGAAGATTATTATGCAAATGATGCAAAAAAGATTCAAAGATGGGTCCCGGATACTAGGAAATTTTAGGTACACATGTACAAATGTAAATGAAATCTCTCATAAATAGAGAAAACGAGAAAATCTAGTGGGACAAAAATCCTCTCCAAAAGAGAGAAAAAAAGAAAATCAAGTGAGGAAGGATCTGTCACATATATACATGACAAAATCCCCCCATAAGAGGGAAAGAAAGAGACTACATAGCCCCCCCATAATGAAGTAGCTCCAAAACCACTAAAGAATGTATGAAGAAAAAAGAGAATAAAATGCCTACAAACAATATATCTCCCCTTGGGAAGAAAAAGATCCAATGGTCGATGCTAAAGAAACCTCATCTTCATGAAGAAACAAGAGGGAAGTAGCCTCAAGAAATAAATCTCTAGAAGATGTGTCAAGAGCCTCTGAAGACGCCTCAACAAAATTAGGTGTTACCCCAATCAAGGAAGAAGACAAAGAATGTGAAGACTCAAGAGAAACTCCCAAAGATGAATGATCAAAAAGGAGAGAAACCCCCTCAAGAAAGTCCTCCAAATCTATTGAAGAAGTATGACAAACCAATTCTAATATACCTATCATGAAACCATCCTGCAAGTACAAATCTGGAAAACCAAAAGTATCTTGCTCATCTGAAGCCTTAGTCAAATCTGAAGAAGTAGAAGAAGATGCAACCTCATTACATGGCTGATGAATAGCGAGGTTCAACCATCCACCAAAACCTTCATGTGAATTACTACCCATACTAGAGCTAGGAGAGTGATCCCTAGAACATTCACCATCAAGAACAAAATGAGAAAAGTAATAGATCTTTTCCTGACGATTGGCCCTACCCACTACAACAAGGTGTTTGGTATCCAAATCTCTAATGAAGACTAAATCTAGAGTGAACTCAATAGATTTACTAGTTTGTGTTATCTAATTTACTAAAAGAAGATTGTGCTTAATATCAAGAATATAAAACACATTATTAAAGCTACCATGTGGCACATCAATAACCCCTTTACCAACTACATCAAGATAAACATCATTAGCCATCAAGATCCTCATAAGTGAAGTATCCTTCAAAGATGAAAACCTATCACATTGGTCTGATATATGATAGGAGGCTCCAGAGTCAATAATCCAATTATTAGACTCCTCAACATGTGGTACAATTAGAGCATGTCCTTTCATTTTAGAATCATTGATCATATCACTCCCATTGGAAATTCCTACAATACCAACTGTGTGTGGAGTAGATGTTGATTGAGAAGAAGATGATGATGAACTTTTAGACTTAGAAGGAAAATAAATGTTATGTTCTTTTAAGAGTTGCCTCATTTCATCTAATTCTTTCTTGTAACAAGTTTGTTCACCATGCCTTGGTTTTTTACAATAACCACATTTAGTCTTCTCCTCCTTAGGTTTTTCCTCTTTAGAAGAGGTGGGAGGTTCTTTAGATTTTGCCTTAGGTTTAAACTTTTTCTTTCCTTTATCTTTAGATGATGATGAAATCAAAGCACAATTCTTAGCATGTGTATCAAGTTGACTAATTTTTGCTTGTTCTCTAGTCAACCTATCACAAAATGTCTCAAAAGAGGGCATTACAAAAGAATCACCTAAACCATCCATTGTAGCATACAAGGAAGTAGAAAAGTATGCAAATGAACCTTTCAACATAGACAAAATAAAAAAATACACTCTTTATCAGTTTTATCTTTTCCACATTCTACCAATTGAGATCTTAGTGATTTGAATTTTACTAAGTAGTCTTCAATTGTGGGAAATGCATCTGTATAAAGTGAAGCCAATTCAACCTCCAATTGTGTGGAACATACCTCACTAACTGAACCAAAGAGATCCTTGTACTTATCCCATACCTTCTTAGGAGTTGTGCATTCCTCAATATGAAAGAATAAACTATCTGAAACATGCAGTGTAATTAAACCCGTAGCTTCATCACATTTATTCCTATAAGAAAATATTTCATATTCTCTAGTAAAATTAGGTTGGTGATCACTCAATGTAGACCACAAACCCTTTGACCAATAAAATCTTTGCATTTTTACCCTCCATGTGTGATAGTTATGAGGTGTTAATACTTAAAATCTTGGTTCATCCATGAGGTCAACAAGTACCAAGAGTGCAATATGGACAAACTGATATTAAACCTCCCAAATCTAATAATACAACTAAAAATAAATGCCCCCCCCCACAAATAGAACTTCTACAAGAGATAGGATGTCCAAGTTATGAAGCAGAAAGTAAATATGCAAAAATCTGAATAAATCACACTTAGGACTGAATTTGAAAAAAGTACATGAACCAAATGAAAGAGCTCATGAATACCTTCCAAATGCAACTTGAATCACCAAAATCGAAGAAGCTAGCAAAAAGTTATGAGCTCGGAGGTCCAAAGGGGAGATTTGACTTAAGTTTCCAATAATTTGTAATTATAGCAAAATCTAGCAAAAATAACTACACCACTATGAAGTATATGGAACCAGCTTTCCGTAGATATCTTGTTTGCAAAATTTTGATATCGTGGCAAAAAGTTGTGTAAAATTGAAAAAAAGACCTGCTTGAGGCACTCCGTAGGCTAAACAAGGGCAAAAAATTAGGTCCTAGGGCTAAAAAAAGTTGGCACTTGCTCGTTCATATGACCAACCGCTTGTCTAAGGCAAAAAAAAAGAAGTTGTTTTATAAACTGCTGCCACCTTGTGCGGCGGGTTTGGGCGGAGCCACCTGGAGTGGTGGCTCAAAAGGGGAGGGGATAGTGGGACTGCGCCCAACAAACAATCAGTTTTGCAATATTAAAACAAAACCTTATATTATAAAATATTGCCAATAAAGTCTTGGTATCGTATGTAATAAAGGACGTCAACTATGATGTGGTACCTAGTTGGCCCAAACTATTGACCAAATAAAACTTTAATATATAGTTTTTTAAACAAACTTTTATATTAATAAAAAAACTTGTGATGTGTACCTTGCATAGGCCGATATGACAAGGGGGAAAACAAAGAATAATAGACCTACAAGATAATAAATTGTGTATTGAGCTTGACAAGGGAAAAAGGTTGTCGATAGAATTTTATGTCATCGGTGGAGGAGATTTTTTGGAGCCGATGGAGAAAGAATCGATGGTAGAAGCCATCAGCAGTCCAAGGTTGGCAATACACACAAACTGGCGAAGAATTAAACGCACGGGTTGTCAACAATAAATGTTGGCGTACCTCTGAAGTTTGCTAACAAGACGGACAAAAACCTATGGACAGGTCAGTTGTCAATGCCAACATGACCCTGCACAGTTGATGGTACAACTCTTGCCTCTACAAAATATTTTTTAAACCAAAGAATTATTTGATAAATGCCCAAAAATGTTTTACAAATAATTGCCCAATGAGTAAAAAAAATTAATATTCCACAGATAATTTTTAGCTTTATTTTAAAAAAAAAGTCCTAACAAATATAAATTCAAAAAATTAAATAATATTTTATGAAAAATCATACCGTACTTGTGGGTTGTATGGCATACCCGAGTAAGAAAAATTGCCTCAGGAATAGTTGATGTTGAACATAGGTGTATTATATATCAATCTTCATCTCTCAGTCCCTCTAAAAATGATGTCAAGGTCAGATTGGACTGAAAATACACCAAAAGCTCTGCTACTCCTAAATCTTGCAAATCTTCAAACCCTCATAACTTTGGCAAAAAATATCAGATCTAGGCGAAACAAAAGTCATTCTTGACTTTCTCAACTACCCTGAACTCAAATCTGAGCTCAGATTTCCTCCAACATGAGCCAAAAGTGACTTTCCATGAAATCCCACATATAGAGACAACCTCAAATATGGTATTTTTTCAAGTTTTTTTGATTCTCAAGTTCACCATTCGGTGCAAGGGAAGAGCATACTCAACTTTACTAAAAGTAACCTAGATCTCTCACTAGCAATAGCTCAACCCTTAGATCTGAGAAGGTTTTTGCAAGTCTTGGCTCTGATACATGTTAACACAAGGATTTGCACCCGAATTTAAGCTAAAAAGCTCGATAAATCCTGTGCACATGGGACTATTCTTAGGTTGTGGGTATCCTATGGTGAGAATAGACCTCCAAGTTTTGGGCTGGTTCCCTTTGGATTTTCTTGTAAAACTGGGTTTTCTAACAGAGGTAAAGGATAGAAGGATAAAGTAAAAATAAAACAGGAAAGTAAGGTGATTCACCAATTGTCAAAAAGACTTGCAACTTTGATAAACTTTACAAAAAAACTCAATAAAGCTATGTGATCACAACTCAGAAACTTATGCCTACATAAATGATTCTAAGAGTAAGGCTTAAATTTATGCTAAGAGTAAGGAAAACAATAATGTTTTCACAGGATCCCTAAACATGAGACTTAAAGCACAAACTGAGACCTGCACTATAACATAATATCTTATGCATTTAGTATTGGAGGAATTGAAGAAATAATGAAAGAATTCAATATTTAATCCTATAACTCACAACAATTACTAAAGAACACAGAAAAATAGAGAAGGAAATAAGCTTCTTTATTGAAAAATAAGAAGTATCTGCATTACAAATCTGTAGATCTCACAAGAAAATGAGTTATAAAGTGTGAATAATGCTCTCACAACAATCTCCAAACCAAGAACTAACTACAATAATGAAAGAAGAGAGAGACTTATTGAAAGAGTCTCAAAATTCGAAATTGAATTTTGGCTCCAAAAGTTGATGTGTTGTCAATCCTCTCCTCCAAATAAGGCATGCAATTGCCAACCAACTCCAACAAGAGTTGTTAAAGTTTGAACAACTTTGTAGGTCGTATACAAAAGAAAATCCCTCCAAATCAAGCTCAAAACTGAATGTAACAAGATGTTTTCTGCCTCAAATCACTCCTTCACTCATGTCAAGTCAAAAGCAACTCATAACTGAAGTCAAACACCTGATTGTCTTCCAAAATCCCTGATTTTCTCAACATGTTGGCCCTGATTTCTCAACCATCTCTATGACTCATATAAGAGCTTTAAAGTTCAACTTGAACTCCTTTGACTAAGTCTTATAATTTGAAATGACACTCAAATTATTTTTCATTTGCATTTCAAAATATCATTTATTCAAAAATGATTTATAATTCATCATTTTGAATAAAGATTACAATTTTGAAATGAATGCAAATAACAAAGGCCTAATTTCATCATTTGAATAATATAAGGTATTTTATTTGCATTTGACAAATAACATTTACTTGAAAGTGATTTATAATTATCACTTAAAAAATAAAGTTTTACATTTAAATTCAAAATGCAAAAATAAAAACCTTATGTTAAAACCAACCATAAAGAATTTAATGGTTAAGCTTAAAGTCTTATGAAATATTTAAAAGACTTAAAATATTTCAAAGGCAAAACATGCCACGGGTTGTTAATATGAATAAAGTTCTAAATAAAACTTAGGCAAAAATATTGCCTCTTTACTCCATCGACCTTTCTAGGGTCTTAACCCTAAAATGAATGAAAATATTCACATTTCATTTTGTTCTATATTCTGGAGGCTTCAGCTGGAAGAAGTAGCGTCGCCATTGTCTCTCAAACCCTAGCACGTTTTTGTTGGTTTCCACCAATTTCGAGCCATTTTCTGAGATTTTTTGGAAGATCAGAGGCAGAAAAATGAAGGTAAGTGGATTTGTTTCCAGAAATCTGGAAAAAGTTGTATTTTAAAAGCTTTTGAAAGCTTAACTTGTTGCGTCCTCTGTGTTTTTCTGATGCATTCTTTGTAACTCTTGCTTCACTGCCATGAAACTTCTGTATTTTGAGCTTGCTTTGCTGGGACGCCATTTTTCCTGAAGGTTTTAGTGAATATAAACATAGGTATTATTAAACCTGTTTCTTTGTAATGGCCGCCATTAGCATATCTTGCTCTTACTTTTACAAAGCTTTTTCTGTGAAATTTGTTGAAGATTCACTGGAAAGCATTGTGAATGAGTATGACTCCTCCTGTAGTTGGACGTCCCTTAATATTTACCTCCATTTTTTCCCTTTTCCTTGAGTTCTTTTGTGTTGGCTGTCAAAAATTTGTTTTTAAAACTTGAGGAAGCATTTTCTGACAGAGAGGTCGCCATGAAAACAAGTTGTTTTGTTGAATATGGGTATTCATTTTTCATTAGATTCTACAAAATATGTAGAAACCCTCATAACTTTGTGGCTGTCTTTCATATAACTGCATTCTAAACTTTTAGAAAGGATGAACCAAATTTACATGCCGCCATGATAAAGTATTAACTCTTCATAGATTTTGAGAGCTTATGATAAAATTCAATGGCCATGTCCCAATTTTTTCATTTTATACAAGTCATTGGAGTTTTTTAGAAAAAAGGCCAGAAACCCTAGCTCAAAACTTCTCACCCACAGTCATAAACTCATTACTTGGATGCTATTATCAAACCCTCACTACTTGCATGATTTTATTTTACATGTTTCACTTTACTTGTTCCTCAGTTGTATAGTTTGTATTTTTTGTTGAACTTAAATCAACTTAGTCTACCCACGGCTTGTGTGGGATCACAAAACATATTTCTCTTAATAAATCAATTGTTCATGATACGAAATGGCTTATGATCAACAATCTAAGTTTTTTCCGATTAGATAATGAAACAATGAAATTGCACTTGTTCCGAAAACATATTTTGTAATCAAAATGAATGATTTCTTGCATTCCTATTTTTATATCTGCAATGCCCTTCTGATAATCAGCAATAGCAATCACTGTGCAATGAATGATTCAGCTTGAATGTTGTTCTCTGAATGAAATTTGTTAAGCGTTTTCTTTGTTAGGACTGTTCAATCAGTTTAATTCAAACTGGTTGAATGATTTTGACAAATCAATCCTTAACATGCTTTTATTCTAAAAACAATTTTTCAATGGATAACTTGACATAAAAAAAATTGTATACCCCAGCAAATAATTGCTTCCAAACTTCATTAATTTATGCAGGAAGCAAAAAATTAATAACAATACCATGTAAAAGCTGAAGATTAGCTTAATACCCAAGATCACCTGCAAAAATAATGAAAACCTTCTACAAGAGAACATGCAAGAATATGAGCTTGCTTGATATTAAGACCTATCAAAATGATGATGAGGTATGAAGTATATTATAAAGTGTATAATGACCTTCCTTATATAGGCAAGGTTGAGAATAAGATTGAACATGATTGTGACATGTGTCTTAATCCTATGACATGAGATGACTAACAAAATAACTACCTAGGAAATGATGCATAAATCTAGATAATATAAGTTCTAGAAAAGCCAACTAAGACTTCTAGAAAGAATATTAGATACTAAGTAAACTTAACATGTGAATAAGTCCCCTAAGTCCCTAGAAAGATAGATTACTAGGTACAAGATGTATATATTCACACCAACAATACCTTTGTTGCATACTTAAGTATTTTCTTACTTATGGTATTTGGCTCATTTTGGTTGGTTGCAACAATTAAGATTTGTGATTAGAACTTTTTATTAGCATAAATTAGTAATATAATATTCTCTAATGATGATTTTGTATTGTATTGATATATTGTAATATCTTGGATGGTAGTACCGCTAGTGGTTTCAGCCTTGCTCTTAATGTATTTTCTCACACCACTAAATAACTAGAAATGTTGTATATGCTCACCCCCATTGAATAAGTGAAAGTACTATAATTTTCTTACCCCAAAGTGTTGGCAGTGGTTGTCATTGATGTCAACACTTGAGACTATTGTATGTTTGGTATTAGTTGTCACTGATGAGTAACTAGTGAGGTTGTTATAGTGGTTGTTTTTGGGGAGATTATTGCATTGGTTGTCATTGTTGACAACATTTAAGTTATCATTAAGTATGGTGGTGCATTGTTGGTGTTCATCGTTGGATGTCATGCCTTGTCTGATAGTTGTATAGTGCAGTGTTGTTGTCAGTGGAGTTATTTTCATGATGATGTGTTAAGATGAGGATTAGAAGTATTTTTTATGGTGGAGAGATGTTTTTGATGGCTTATAACATGTTGTATGCTCTCTCGTGTTGCTCCTGAAAAAATTTATGTTGTTGGAAGGTTGTTTTGGCCTCTACAAGTTGGTAAGAAGTTTTTGTTTCAAAATGGTGTTGAGAAGACTGTTTGGGAGAATGCTCCACATTCCTCAATTGTTGGAGATATGGTCTTGTGGTTTGGGATTCATATTTTGGGTTATGTGGATATTACTCTCCTACATTTTCAGGTCACTAGTGTTGCTGAGGAGGTTTTTGTTAATTGCAAAAGGTTAACAGTGTTGTTGGTTGTCTGGATTGGTCCAAAAAGTGCTCCACATTTCTTTGTATTGTTGTTTCTCCTCATGTGGTTTGGTGGATGTGTTATTAGTGTCTATGCAATGTCTTAGTTCAAATTTCATGTGTTGAAGTGGTCCACAAGTTGATTTTTTAAAGTTCTATCTCATGGTTGTGTGTTTTGTGCTTCTGCAATGAAGTGTTATGTTCCTGTTTGGTTTGTGGTAGTTGTTGGTGGCATAACAATATGAAATAAGTGTCTAGAAGTGTTATTGGATATTCAAGAAATATCTCTTTTTGATCCATACATCAGTGGTTGATCTCTTTGACGCTGCATTGTGTTTGAGTTAGTCTTCTGGGTAATTTTTGGATATTTGGTCGGATAGGGCTTGTTATCTTGCTTGTGCTATGTGCTTGAGGATTTGCACCGGTATATGAAGTTGTGTTAAGATGTGTTTGGGTCCTAACCTATCTTGGTTATAACCACATTAAGTGAATTTAATTGGAAATGTTTTTGGGTCGACTGGAATTGTACTACACGTTTCCTTGTTGTTGACTTAAGTTCATGTGCACAAGCATGTGAGTTTTTTGGGATAACATTGGAACTTGAAATAGGGTTTTTTTGTCCTATCTATCCCCTATATAGGACCACATTGATGTATTATGGACGACTTGTTGAGATTATTGTTTATCTTCTTTTTGGTTGACCTAATTGATATTTTGTGATCTTGTGGTGGATATAAATGAAAGTTCAAACCTATTATAAAGAGTGAGAGTGTGGAATGTATTGAATATCTCATAGAAGAAGTGTGAAGGCATTGGGAAGAAAGATCAAATGTTCTTTAATACCTCATTCATCAAAGTGTATTATTGACATATTTTGCAAATTCTAAACTTTCATGTATCCTACTATGAGATAGTGAATCTCATCAGGTCTTTGTATCTTTCCCTAGAGTTGTGTGCTTCACTCTTAAAGTCCTTTGTATCTTCCCCTAGGGTTGTGCACCTTAGTCTACAATTCTTTTGGTAGTGAGCCTTATTTTATGAGTAGTGAGCTTCATTTGTTGTGAGTTAACTCTCGCCATGGTTTTTCCCTACTTGGGTTTTCCAGATATATCCGGTGTCATATTGTACATGTGTGTTCCTTGTTTTATCTTTCATTGTTGTTGATCTGATTAAGGGTTAAATTGTTGTATCTTTCATTATTGTTGATTCGGTTAAGGGTTGATGAACTTGTTAAGAGATTAAATTGATATATCTTCCCTTGTTGCTGATATATTTAAATGTCTTTGGGTTGGTTAAGAATTTTGAATTGTGTTCAAGGTCTTAAGTTCTAGAGGGGTTTAAAGTTTTTAAATATATTTATTCACCCCCCCTCTCAGTATTTGGTGTGTTCAAAAATTGGTATTAGATCCAATTTCCTCTGAAGAAGCTTAGCCGCTTGAGGTAAAGATCTAGGATGGAAAATGATGGGGCTTGTAAAGGTCTTAGGTTTGATGGGACAAATTAGACATTTTGGAAATTGAAAATGGAAGGCCATCTAAACTCTATGATTTGGTGTTTGGAAATTAGTCAAGGATGGTTATGTTGCTCCTACTACTCCTCTAGTAGATCCAGTTGAAATCAGGTTGTATGAGAACAATTCCAAGGCTAAGAATTCTATCTTGTGTGGGTTGGTTGATTCAAAACTCTTGAAGGTGATGAATTTCAATTCTACTAAGGATGTTTGGGAAAAAATTAGTAGCATCTATGAAGGAGACACCAAAGTAAAGCAAGCTAGTATGAAAATTTTTAAAAGTAGATTTGAGACCTAGAGGATGATAGAGAATGAAGACATTGCAAGTTATATGCTCTAGGTGCATGAAGTAGTTTTTGGCATCACAAGTCTTGGTGGTGTAGTAAAAGAAGATGATATTGTGAAGAAATTTCTGAGATCTCTCCCTAAATTCTATAGTCATAAGGTATCTTCTATTGAATAATCTAAGGACTTGGATAAGTATTCAGTAGATGAAATGTTTGGTGCTCTCACAACCTTTGAAATGAGAAATTTTCACAAAGATGTTCCAAAGAAGGAAGTTGCATTTAAAACTAGTAAAAGGATAGAAGATGAATTTGAAGATCAGGATGATGAATTTGATGAGGTTGAATCAAACTTTGTAAGAAGATTGTAGAAAGGCACAAACAAAAACAAAGGTAAGCTACCTTTCACGTGTTTCAATTGTGGAAGGATCGGTCATTTTTCATCTAAATGTCCCTACAAAGAATTTGAAGATGGTAACAAAACAAATAAGGTTAAAAAGAGTTTCTATTCCAAGGAAAACAATTTTTCCTCAGAAGATGAGGATAATGGTTCAAGTCATGAAACCATATTCATGGCCTTGAAAGATGGAAATAAGAAGAGAAATATTGGAGAAGGTAAGAGGTTCACTACCTTGCAGGCTGATAAAGTTAATGAAAGATCAATGGTAGTATGGACTGCCTTTCATGCAAAGGAAGAGGAAAATGTTTGGGTGATTGATAGTGGTTTCTCTAACCACATGACTAGTGATAAGACAAGGTTCATCAATATTAAGAAGTTTAATGGTGGAGCTATTAAGTTTGGTGGTGATGAGTCAGCACAAATTTGTGGAAAAGGTGCTATAATAATTGATGGAAAGAGTAGGACTGAGGATGATCTCTATCTCAAGGGTCTAAGTCATAATCTTCTCAATGTCAATCAGATTTCCAGCAAGGGATACAATCTTACATTTCATCCTAATGGTTGCGAGATCAGGAAGGCAAGGTCTAGAAGACTAGTTGCTAAAGGTACAAGGACAAATAGAAATATCTATCATCTAAAGGATGCTAATGAAAGAATCTACTTATTGGCTTAATCTAGAGAGTGTTGGATATGGCATAAAAGGATGGGACACATCAATTTTGACAAAATGGTAAAGATCAGTTGTTCTCATGCTATGAGAGATATTCCTAAGATAACCAAGCTTGCAAACACATTATGCAAAAAATGAAAAATGGGAAAGCAAACAAAGACAAGTTTAAAGAGCAAGGAGTGCTTTGCTATAGTGCCATTGGAGCTGATTCACACTGAACTTTGTAGACCTACAAGAACAAGGAGTCAGCAAGGTGAAAAGTATTTCATGTTACTTATTGATGATTACACTAGAATGTCTTGGGTTATATTTTTAAGAGATAAATTTGAACCTTTTGATAAGTTTAAAATCTTCAAAGAAAAAGTAGAGAATGAGATGGCTGTTAAGATCAAATGCTTAAGATCAGAAAGATGAGGTGAATTTACATCAAATGAATTTGAAATATTTTGTGAAGATCATGGTATTAGGAGACATTTTTCTTCTCCTAGAACCCCTTAGTAGAATGGGCTAGTGGAAAGGAAGAATAGGATTGTCCAAGAGATGGCTAGAACCATGTTGAAATATGTTGATCTACCTAACATGTATTGGAAGTAGTTCACATTGCTATCTATTTGCTTAACATAGTGTAGTTGAGGGTCAATTTCACTAAGACCCCTTATGAGCTCTAGTATGGAAGGCCTTCCATTGTCAGATATTTTAGAATTTTTGGCAGAAAATGCTATATCAGGAGACATGAAGCATACCTTGGAAAGTTTGATTCAAGGTGTGATGAAGGGATCTTTCTTGGTTACTCAACTAGGAGCAAGGCCTATAGATGCTCTAACAAGAGATTGGGAAAGATGATTGAAAACATAAATATTAAGGTAGATGAAGACTTGTATCAGATCTCACAAGAACAAGAGGTTTACAGGTCTAATATACCTCCTTGGATTGAAGAAGAAGAATAAAAATAAGAGAAGGAACCAAAACTAGTGTAGGATATCAAGACTCCAAAAAATATATTCAGAAGAATCATTCTATAGATCATATTATTGGAGATAAGAATGAAGGTGTGATGACCAAGAGAAGGATTGCAAGAGAAAGTGACCAATTAAACTTGTGTTTACTATCAAAGGTTGAGCCCAAGAACTTTGTTGATGCTAGCAAAGATGATGGTTGGATCAAATCAATGGAAGAAGAACAAGATCAAATAGAGAAGAATTAGACTTGGGAATTGCTTCCCAGACTAACTAACAAGAATGTGATTGGAACTAAATGGGTGTTTTGAAAAAAGTTGAATGAAGATGGTGAAGTTGTGAGAAATAAGGCCAGATTGGTATATAAGGGATATTCTTGAGTTGAGGGTATTGATTTTGAGGATACTTTTTCTCTGGTAGCCAAAATGGAGGCAATAAGGATGTTTCTTGCTTTTTTTGCTCATAAGAACTTGAAAGTCTATCAAATGGATGTCAAGTCAACCTTCTTGAATGGTGATCTAGAGGAAGAGGTATATATTGAGCAATTGGATGGCTTCAAGTTATCAAAAGATCTGAACATGGTGTGTAAACTCAAGAAAGCTTTGAATGGACTCAAGCAAGCTCTTAGAGCTTGTTATGCTCGGTTGGATAAGTATTTACTTCAACAAGGATTCAAGAAAGGTACTGTAGATAAAAATAATTACATTAAGGTTCATGAAGACAATTTGTTGATTGTGGTTGTATATGTTGATGACATCATCTTTGGTAGAGATGATGATATGTGTAAGAATTTTACAAAAGAGATGTAGAAATAATTTGAGTTGTCTATGATTGATGAGTTGTCTTTCTTCCTTGGGCTTCAAATTGTTTAGCAAGATGGTGGTATCTTTATTTCTCAAGTCAAGTATGTAAAGGAGATGTTGAAATTTTTTGGCATGGAGGATTCCAAACTAGTAGGTGCCCCTATGGTGACTAGTCACTTGAGAAAATATGATGAGTCTCTAGAGGTTGATCAAAATCTATATAGGTCTATGATTGCAAGTTTATTGTACTTGACTGCTTCTAGAACTGATATCATACATGCAATATGTTTGGTTGCTAGATTTCAATACAATCCTACACAAACTCATGAGAAGGCAGTGAAAGGAATTTTTAGATATTTGAAAGGAACTCTGGATTATGGTTTGTGGAATAAGAAGGACAATAATTTTTCTTTGAGTGCTTATACTAATGTTGATTGGGCAGGATGTGTGGATGATCGGAGAAGTACTAGTGGTAGTGCATTTTACCTAGAAGATAGATTGGTCTCCTGGTTCAATAAGAAATAGGACTCAATGTCCTTATCCATGATAGAAGCTAGATATATTGTTGCAACATCTTGTTGTACCCAGGTGCTTTGGATGAAGTAGACTTTGAAGGATGTAAAGGTGGTATATGATGATCCCATTCCTATATTGTGTGATAAAATAGTGAAATTAATATTTCCAAGAATCTAGTAATGCATTCAAGAACCAAACATATTTCTATTCAATATCACTTTCTAAGGGAGAAGGTTGCAGAACAAGAAGTCAGATTGGAGTATGCATGCCTACTAAGGATACGATTGCAGATATATTCATTAAGGCACTTTCAAAGGATACTTTTGAGTATCTCTGATAGAAGTTAGGGGTTATTTCCCCTCCTTGTTCTAACTAGATGCATAATTGGTGCATCTATCCAAGGGGAGAAATTCATGTCATATCTTTTTCTCTTTGATTGATGTAGGTTGCCTCTTTGGGGGAGTTGGTAGTAAGGGGGAGTTTAGAGAAGTTTTGCAGGTGTTGTTGGTCAAAGGGGGGAAAGGTGTTGTTGGTTCAATTGAAGATCTTTGGCCCCTTGTCCTTGAAGTTAGAATATGTGTTTTTTTTAATGTGCAAGTGTGTGTGTGGCCCTTTGTCCTTGATGTCAAAGGGGGAGAGTGAGTATATGTGTGTTGCCATCAATTCCAAAGGGGGAGATTGTTGACAATGGTTGTTATTGATGTCAACACTTGAGACTATTGTATGTTTGGAATTGGTTTTCATTGATGAGTTGGTGAGGTTGTTACAGTGGTTGTTTTTGGGAAGATTGTTGCATTGGTTGTCATTGTTGATAATATTTGGGCTTTCATTGAGTATGGTGGTGCATTGTTGATGTTCATGGTTGGATGTCATGCCTTGTCCGATAGTTGCATAGTACACTGTTGTTGTCAATAGAGTTGTTTTCATGATGATGTATTAAGATGAGGATTAGAAGTATTGTTGATGGTGGAGAGATGTTGTATGCTCTCTCTTTTTGTTCCTGAAAAAGCATGTGTTGCTACAAGATTGTTCTGGCCTCTGTAAGTGGGTAAGAAGTTTCTATTTTAGAATGGTACTAAGAAGACTATTTGGGAGAATGCTTTGCATTCCTTTGTTGTTGGAGATATGGTCTTACATTTTGGGATTCATAGTTTGTGTTATATGGATGTTACACTCCTACATTTTTAGGTCACTAGTGTTGTCGAGGAGGTTTTTGTTAATTGTAGAAGGTTGGCAGTGTTGTTGGTTGTTTGGACTGGTCTGGAAAATGCTCCACATTTCTCTACATTGATGTTTCTCCTCCTACAATTTTGTGAATGTGATATCATTGTCTATGTAGTTTCTCATTTCAAATTTCATGTGTTGAAGTGGTCCGCAATTTGATCTACTAAATTTCTATCTCGTGGTTGTGTATTTTATGCTTCTGGGATAAAGTGTTTTGTTCCTTTTTGGTTTGCAGTAGTTGTTGGTGGCATAACTCTATGAAAGAAGTGTTTGGAAGTTTTTTGGATGTTCAAGGAACATCTCTTTATGATCCACACATCAATGGTTAATCTTTTTTGATGTTGCATTGTGTTTGAGTAGGTCTTCTAGGTAATTTGTGGATATTTGGTTGATAGGGCTTGTTATCTTGCTTGCACTATGTGGTTGAGGACTTTCACTAGTATATGAAGTTGTGTTAAGATGTATTTGGGTTATGACCTATTTTGGTTAGAACTAGATTGAGTGAATTCAATTTGAAATATGTTTTTGGGACGATTGGTATTATGCTACATGTTTTATCTACACATTTCCTTGTTGACTTAAGTTGATGTGCGCCAGCATGTGAGTCGTTCAGGATCACATTGGAAGATTGAATAAGGTTGTTTTTGGTCCTCTCTGTCCCTTGGATAGGACCACATTTATGTTTTGTGGCTGACTTGTTGTATCTTCTTTTTGGCCGACCTAATTGATGTTTTGTGATCTTGCGGTGGATATAAATGAAAGATCAAATCTATTGCAAAGAGTGAGAGTGTGGAATGTATTGAATATCTCACAAAAGAAGTATGAAGGTGTTTGGAAGAAAGATTAGATGTTCTTTAATGCCTTAGTCAGTAGAGTATATTATTGACATATTTTATAAATTCTAAACTTTCATGTATCCTGCTATGAGATAGTGAATCTCATCAGGTCTTTGTATCTTTCCCTAGAGTTTATTTATTCTAAAAGTCCTTTGCATATTTCTCTAAGGTTGTGTGCCTTAGTCTGCAAGTCTTTTGGTAGTGAGCCTTATTTTACAATCAGTGAGCTTCATATATTGTGAGTTAACTCTCACTGTGGTTTTTCTCTCATTGGGTTTTCCACGTAAATCTGGTGTCATCTTGTGCATGTGTGTTCCTTGTTTTATCTATCATTTTTTTTGATTTGATTAAGGTTTGAATTATTGTATCTTTCATTTCTATTGATCCAATTAAGGGTTGATGAACTGGTTAAGAGATTAAATTTATATATCTTTCATTATTATTGATCTGTTTAAATGTTTCTAGGTTGGTTAAGAAGTTTGAATTATGCTAAAGGTCTTAAGTTTTGGAGGGGTTTAAATTTTTTGAAGATATTGATTCATCCCCCCTCTTAGTGTCTAATGTGTTCAACATAATGAGAAAGTGTAAGTTTGGTATTTTCTCACCCCAATGAATAAGTGGAAATTCCTATGCTTTGTAATTTATCTCCAGTAAATAAGCATTGAAGTGTTTTCCTTTCTAGTAATTTCATAGCACACTCCATTGAAGAAGTGAGATTGGTTGACTTATTGCCTAGTGTGTTTCCCTCTAAGTTATTGTATTCTAGATAGTTGTGTGGTTCTATATAGTGTATGCTCTAACCTTTCCCATCTCAGGAACTATGGGATCAGAAATTGATAAGGACATTGCATTGTAACTTATTTTCATTTAGAAAATTTCAACAACAAAAGGTTTGTTTATTACAAAAGGTGGATGATATTCCTAATATAAAATATTCTATTACATACAATCCTCTACATCATACACCAATTTTATTTGAGGAATTCAAGTATTTGTTTACAATCTCTCAATTTTCCATGATTAGATTTTTCATAGAAGGATAGGATATTAACCAAGTTTCTTGCAACAACCTTAAGTATTATGTTATTTAGTGGTTTTACTATTTAACTTTGAATTCTATACATTATTTTGATGAAACAACCATTACTTCCTTCAAACACTATTGTATTTAAATGGGATTGAAAATAATTATGGATGATTTGATTAAATGTTCCCAAAAGAGTAGTGAACCTATCAATAATTACATTATTCAATTTCAATCATCATGTGGTAAAACAAAGCACCAATTTGATGATGATAAGACATAACTTATTTTCCTTGAGGGACTTATTCTACTAGTAAGAATTATTTATGCCTAAGTATTTCCCCTTCTTTTATGGATTTTTGCACTCACCTAAAGATTCTTGAGCTCAATTTTCTTGCATTAAGTACCCTTGATTATATATCATTTTCTTATATATCCTCTCATCCTTTAAAATTATAAAATTCCAACATATTTTTAAAGGGTAATGATTCTAAATGATTGAAAATGTGCATCAAGTAACTAATAGTTTCTATGTGTCTTCTTTTAAACCTCATACCTTTAGGAAGTTGATTAAGTTACAAGATCCCTTGGGAATTGTACTTTAAAGATTTTTGAGCTTTAGTTTAATAAATCTTCCACCTATGAATCCATTAGATTTAGGTAAAGGGATTCCCAATAATTGCAAAGAGTGATTTTTGTAACTTCCATAGAGTTAATGGACATCACACACATGGTTACATGGCATTCAAACATAAATTAAAATATTTGAGTGACAACAATTTGATGCACATTAAAGGTGTTAAAGATGGGCCCAATCATTTGGTTGTTGCTACTAATCAAATTTTGAATATTTATACTAATCATTCTAATAACATAAATGCACCTTATGAATTATATTCTCTTGGTATGGATCATGCACATATTGATAGAGATACCATGGATGATTGTTTTTTATATAATTCAATTGGGGATCTATTAGGATCCCCACCCTTTAACATAAGAAAACATATTAACTAGATTAAGATTACAAAAATACCAAGGAAAAAGAAGGTACCAAGAAATAAAAAGTGAAATGCACACAACCATATAAATAATAAGAACATTATCTTAGTAGGTAAAACCCAATCAACTTCCTAAAATACTAGGTATACCCAAGGATCAAGCTTAGGTTGAAGCTAATCTCTTTTTGTGACAAGTAATAAAATCCTCTATAGTGTAGGATACTTCATTCATGGATTCTCTCGCATCTTTCTTTAGCCTTTCTACCTCTAATTTATGGCCTCTATGCTTCTTTTTCCATGATCGGGGCTAAGTGATTATTGAAAAATCCCTAACACCTCCTCCATCCCATTTTATAATGGAGTTTGAAATGCTCCCCTACAAGGGGAAATATATAGGCTTCCTCTTAAAATTATGGTTGGTTTCCAAACTTTTATTACTCTTACCCCTTTGCATGTGCATTTAAGACTATGATAGAAATAGCATTTTCAAAAAAGCACCTATAATATTTCTAGATAAACTCTTCATTCAACTTACACTATTTAGGAAACTAATAATAATTTTGAAAATTAATTTTAGTACTAACCAAGCGATCTTTATGAGGACCAAGAAGATTGCATTGAAAACACAAAAATAAGAGCCTTAAAAATCCACATATTGCAACCAAGTGCTTATAGTGGATATAATTTGTATAGATCTAACAATTGGATAACATATGTCAATAAATAAACTTACCCTTGCAACATGACCCATAAATCAACTCTTCTCCAAATCAAACTTGATAAAGAAGACACTATGGTTTGCTAAAATATGAGCATTTATTTTGATCTGCATAATAGAAATATTATAGAACCTATTGGTGTTCAAACTTGAAGATCCCAAATCCCTAAAGCTAGGCCATTCCTTGAGTGCCAAGGTTATCAAAATTAGAGAAAAAAATATTTAACTTATGATCGAGTAGGAGAATACTAAACCAATTTACTAAGGTGGGTAAGACTTTCAACTTCAAGCTTAGCTAGAACCAAGGTGGCATACCTAGAGGTATTATGAATGTGATTAAACACAACTAAAGATAGAAAAATGTATAAAATGTGCAACAGTACCTAATATACACTTGACCCCAAAATTTGTCACTGGGTCAAGTATTAACCTACCACTATAACCTCTATTAAGTTGATAAGTACACTAGTGCATGAAAAAAAGATGCGGATATGCACAAAATGAGACTTTAGGATGATAATTGCTATGGATAATTGAAGATGTTTTCCCTAGCAATAGCATTGAGTCATGAAGTGCATAAAAACTACTTCCTATTTCTAATCTAAGTGAAATATGTGTTCATTTAGAGTGCATATTGGATCATTACTTCTAAAACCAATTCTTATTCATTGTGTTACAAATTCCAAGATCACCATAACAAAAAAAATGAAATAAAAAAGGAATATGAGCTATGTGTACACATACACCACAAATAATGATATCAAAAAATTGTTCATACTTATTAATCCATCCTAGATTGCAAAAAATCATATGCAATAAAGAAAATACCATTATAAAGCTTGTAACAAATTAGAATGTTGTCCCATCCATCTTGTTAAAGCAAGAAAGTGGGACACACACCTAATTTCTAATCCCTAAAAATTCTTAGGTGTTGTATTTATACCCTAGTGATGATAGTAAGACAATAAACAAGCTTCTACAATATAAGACACTACTATGTGGAACTTAAACACGAATCAAAATATGCACCATTCAAAAATTAAACACATATATATAACCAACAATCTCTTATAATAGTACTATTTTTTTAATATATCTTTCTCTTTTATATTTTCTTGTTGCTTCTTACACTTCTTAACTTACATCTATCCTATTTATGTACAAGTAATTGGGGATGTGTCACTTACAAAATATACCTATTCCTATTCAGCCTAGTCAGCCTTATGCTTCGTATTACATTTATAGAATCTTGTGGTAGGTTTTGATTTCTTTGCACCTCTACTCTAACCTCTACTAGCAGCATTCCCCCTTTAAAATTATGTCTTTTCCTCAAGACATGCAAAACTAATGAGTTCACAGGTAGGATGTTCTTATATATTTCTTTTAGCTAGAGGAATGTGGTATCCCATTGATTTTTTAATTGAAGTATGTGTACTTTGTCATTTACCTAAGTGAGGATTCACTCTACTTCTTGTATACTAGATGGGACATATATCTGTTGTTCAAAATTCTTTGCATCACAAATTAGACTAGTGACATGGGCAATTCTAAGGCTTACTACTTCCCATAGTTGCTTGATATGTACTTTGATTGCATCTCTATCGTCCTATAGTTTTTGTAATTATGTAATGTCTCCAACTATGCTTTGGTTTTCTCATCCATATCTTGAATTTCATCATATATTTTGGAAACTTGTAAAATTTGTGTCTCGATTTGATGCATTTTGCCATTAAGTGTTTTAGTCGGCACTTGGTCATTGTAGGTAGAATTGGTAGAAAGTATTAATATCATTTTTCATGTCCTATAAGGTATTAATGTGGATCTCCAATTATGTGTGAGCCTCTGCACATATCTTCCTTTCCTCATCCATCATTGTCTTTGTGACCTTTGCCAAAATGTTTGTGTAGAGTGTTGAAGCCTAGTTATTCATTTAAATTATAAATCCTTCTACTAGTTGCTTCATTTTTTTTCCTTGGTGAGTGTGATGTATCTCTTTATAGTTGGGGATTTTTTTTTGAATAATAATTATAACATCCTTCAATTTTTTGGTATTTTGACATGCTATTTTAGGACATCCTCCCTTGATATTTGGTGGAAGATGTCCCCAAACTATTTTTTTTAAATTGGTGAGATCCTTAACAAGTCTAATTGTGTTCCAAAAATTGGTAGTAGTTGAGGAGTTGCAAATGGTTGGATTTTTTTTGTAGGAAATATTAAGCATATTTCATTTGTGATGTTGTAGTGGATGATGAAGTCTTGTTTGGAGATTAGGGAGTTATTTTCGGTGGCCCTTGCCCTTCTAATTGACTAGTGTCATGCTAGATACTTTTGGAGGGTGTGTGTTGTATTTGTTGAAGATTCTTTTATTCATCCATTAGTATTGCATATACATTTTGAGTTATTGTGATTGTTCCTTTCTATATTTTTTGAGTGGATTATGGATTTTTTAACATGAGCTTCTCCACCCTTTTTTAGAGTGGGTCTCCTTTGCTTGTATTTCATACTTTTTGTTGTTGAAGACCTAGGTTGTTGGCAACATGAGCATGATGTATAGATAATATTGATGTATGGTGTGGGGAGATTGTTGAATATTGATGAGAATGAAAGTGTATGGTGTTGTCATTTATGGAAACCCATTATAGAGATATAGAAGTTTTGGTTCAGAGAAGACCAAATGTTTTGCAAATTTTCCCAAGTCCCACAGTACAATTTTTGGTGTTTAGTGAACCAGTTTTGTGGTCCGCATTGATCCGCTATGAAGAATCTAGTCATGTAGTTTTGAGGTAAGTTTAGTGTGTGTTGAGGGTGTCTAAATCAAAAGATTCAAGCTTGTATGTCTTTCACAGTTGAAGATAATGTTGACATAGTTACAATTATAAAGTGTATGTTGGAATGCTCTGCATTCCACCATGGATGAATATTTTACTGTGTGGTTTTGAGGAAGTGTTTGAGTATGTTAGTAGTGTGTATGCTCCATATGGAAAATGATTTGGTGGTCCATGTGTCAAGTTGTGAGTGAATAGTTGGTTCATTTTGTTGTTGCTTCACCAATAGTGTTGACCTGAAGGTTTTGGGGTTGTGCGGAGTTAAATTGTGTATGAAGTAGAATTTGTTGGAATCAAGGAACACTAAGAGGGGGGTGAATCATTGTTCTACAATTATTAACTTTGTTAAGGTAATCTTTAAAGTATTGATAAAATTCAACCAAAAGAAAGATGCGTGAACATAAGACAAATAACCACAACACCATAACACAAGGATTTTTACATGGAAACCATGTTAGGGGAAAAACCACGGTGGAGTTCAATCCACAAGATTATCTGAGTATACTCAAAAAGATGTTTACAAAATGGGAATGCACTTGCATTCAAGCACACTTCCTAGAGCTCACTGCTCAAAAATAGAAAGGCTCACTACCTTACAAAAGATTTGGATTACATCCAAAGATTTGAACTAATAAAGTAGCATCTACAAATGCTTGATGACAGTTCCAGTTAGGCCCATCAATCGATTTCTTGACCTTTTGTCTGATTCTCCTCTTTTGCTTTGTTATGCTCTAACTCGCATCACAAAATCCTTATTGCATAAGTGAAACTATGCATAATCACTCTACAATCCTTTTGACATTCGCAACACACATCAACATACATCAAACATACACCAAAATGATATAATAGATTGCTTATATATATATCTGCTACTAAGGATTTAATCGCTACAAGTCGGCTTCAAAAAAATAGAGAAATATTTTCAAATAATCAGCTCAAATCATAATTAATTTTCAATGTGCATCCACCAAAGTCGGCCACAACATAGTGAGGACCCAAATCAAAATGCTCGAACACAAAAACACTTAAACAATTGCTACTCGAATATATGCAATGACTATATTCACTTAGTCGGCCTTCTTGCACTGATGAACATGAAATTAAACAACTGAATCTTCTAACTTGCACACGGATCGATACAAGGAACTGAGATTCATAGATAATGTAGATCATTTACCAAACAACCTTCCCTGAGATCCACAACTCAAAAAGATAACAGAAAATTCGTGTATGAATTGATGAACATAAATTTGTCGGATGCTCTATTTTAGCTTGACTGTCTTCAAACTATCTGTCGGTATGATCAAATGATGACGTGCAGATCGAATCACAGACAAGGGTTGCCATCAATGACAACACCAGAAAACATTTGCAATGTCTCTTGCCAACAATCTCCCCCTTTAGCATTGATGGCAACACTTAGTGAAAAATGACTAAGTGTTGGATCAGTACCAACATGAATTACACTGCCAACTTCAAAATTCAAAAACACAGTTCAAAACTACAACTCCCCCTAAGATGAATATACATTTTTTATTATTTGAATATGCCCCTTTGACATCAATGGAAAATATGGGGAATCCGCATACCAAAATCCAAATAAAATTGTTGCATATGTACAAACTTGTTTGTACAACTTACACAAACTTGAAAATATCTACAAAATTGGTCTTCAACATGTTCAAACTTGTGTCCCAACCCTTCTTAAGACTCTCCAAGATAGTCATGTGACCACAAAATATATAATATTGCATCTTTGCAGACTCAAGGTTCACCGGATCACTGACCACCAAAGCTTCTTGTGCTTCCTTCAAAGCATTCAACATTGTTTCCATCTTCAGACCAATTAGGCCTCTAAGCTCACATGCTCTTTCCACAATTCTATCATTATCATGCTTCAAACTCTTTATCTTGTCAAGTTGGAATATAACCCGACCTTCTTGCTTTCCAATAGAAACAGTTAAAGAATCAAAGGCATCAGAAATAGCAACTAACTGTTTCTCATGATCCTTAATCTTTTTCTCATTATCCTCAGTAAATTTAGACAAAGACAAACATGACTTATATATCTTTCCTCCTTCAGATAGTGCACTTTGAAAATTCTTCACACAGGTGGCTAATAATGATTTTTCATTAGAAATCATGCACTTTAGCCTATTGAACCTTTTATCATCAAATTCCTTTTGTACCTTGATCTCAGCTGACTTCTCAAGGGACTCAAAATGAGTACTTACAGAATTAATAAGCTTCTTCAATTCACCGGAGGGAGAACCAGATGGATCCTTAACATGAGTAGGCATGATTCTCTCCAAGATGTCAGATGTGAGACTCAATAGCTCACTATCCTCAATGTGAGACTTCAACAATTCTTCTCTAGCCTTCGCCTATGCAAATGATGCAACTTTCAATTTCTAAATTGGAGACAAAGTAGACAAATTAATAGGACCTTCTCCCAATTCAAGGTCAAAATCTTCCTGTTGCACTTCCAGAAACTTCTTCACTGCCTCTCTAGTGTCTCTTGCTTCCATAGGGACTTCCTTTTCTTCAACCTTCTTTTATTCAATCAATGTTTCTTCAACTACAGATTCTTGATTGTCTTTTGGAATCTCAACTTCTTCAGCTGACATCTCCTTTTCTTCAACTGACACAACTTCACGAGCTTCAGTCTCCATAGTTACTTTTGTATCATGCACACCAAGAGGAGTATAAGTGTCCTCAATTGTATCTTCCTTTACCTCTTCATCTACCAGACAAGATGAAGGAGACAACATTGATTATGTTCTTTAACCAAACTTCCTTTAGAATTCTTTCAGTTTCTTTTGCTACCTCTTCATTCTGACCAATCATAAGCTTGTTTACTCTTGTTTTTCTCTTGAAATCCCTCTTAGCTTCATTCGGGATTGACTTCATTTCCTCAATAGACATCACCGGACATAAATCTGCAAGAATTCGTTCTCTCATTTTCTCTTCTTTAGATCTTGCACTTACTCTCCTCATTTCCAAAATTTCATACAGTTCCTTAGGAAACTGAGATATGATCTCAACGAGAGCCATATTGAAATTTTTCAAATACTTTATTGTAGCCTCCTCAAGAACTCTTTGACCAACACTATCAAAGGTATCATACCATTCACTTAGTGGCTTAAGATTACCATCCTAAATTATGCCTTTCTCAACTTCATTTATAGACATACCTAGTTTTTCAGTTTTCACCTTCTTCTTTGCTTTCTCTTCTTCACTGGAGGGCTTTTCCTTAGTGAATTTTGTTGCATGGGTGCCCATATGCTTTATTTCCCTCACTTCTTCATCAGATTCAGTCTCTTCATCTTTTAAGGCAACAACATAGACTCTTGTACTCTTATCCTTCTTCCTCTTACCATATGCCTTGGCTTGAGATTTCACAGGGGTTGTCTTCTTTGCAGGACCAAATAGGGGTGCAATGCTCCTTGTGGATCTAGTTCGGCTAGAGGATGTTGTTGGACTAGCAGATTCAGTTTTAGCAGGCTCTTTTTTAGCTTCTTCTCTCTTCCTTTTGGCTTCTCTCACAACTTCTGCAGATATACCCATGCTCCCTACAAAGGCTTCCACTTCCTTCCTTACTCTCCGGACTATAATAGGTTTCTTCAATTGCTCATGTACTTGCATATATTTTTCTGCATAAGTTCCAAACCTCTCTTCAGTCGGATCCAAAGGCTTACTCAACAAATGTTGTGCATAAAGCTCCAAGATGTTCTCCTCAACTTCATAGCTCATTGGCATAATCCAGACCATTCTAGGATCTACAACTTCCATCAAGCATTGATCAATGTCAACCATAAAACAGATAGTCTCCTTGTACTTCTCCACAATAGAAGTAGGAATTCTTTCTCTTGCTTGCATTCCATTATGAAAACTCTTAAAATATCCCCAGATTGCAGTTTTCCTTGCCTTACTATCACCAATGTTGTATAACATATCTCTAATTTGAACAGCTACAGGCTTATCACCTTGCCAATGCACTTTCCTGACTCCCAGAACTTCATTCATGAAATAAAAGAACAAACACAACAACAAATTACCATACTTAAAGGTATTCTTCTTATCTTTCTTGATCTTACCAAGATTCTCCATAAGCTGACTTCAAAGTAACTCATACAAGTCATAATTTGCATTCTCCTTCACCATCTGATATGTTGCATAAATAGTTGTACCGGATACAGAATTATCTTGACTGGAATGATATATCTTGTAACCAATGACCATCAAGGCAAATTTCACATCCACATCAATAATATCATCAATTGTCATAGCTCTTTTATCAAACACAGAACCGGTTGCATCAGTAACTGTCTAATTCTTCACGAACTTCAAGATCGACAACCCACCAGAGGAATTTAAACTAGTAACAACAATT
Source organism: Sequoia sempervirens (assembly GCA_007258455.2). Lineage (NCBI taxonomy): Eukaryota > Viridiplantae > Streptophyta > Pinopsida > Cupressales > Cupressaceae > Sequoia > Sequoia sempervirens. The sequence goes on along the minus strand of VDFB02117967.1, from coordinate 12,490 downwards.
ATAGCTTCTTTTGTGATCTTAAAGGGTTGACTTAACCACATAAATTCAACATGAACTCGGCTCAAAATATACCAGACCCACTTGCTTTCATCAAACACAGGAAATTTTACAATTTGCATGAATTTCTTCTCTTCTAGGGTTTTGAATTTAGGTTTAACACAGAGATCCTCTCCAACTATATGATTGGAATACAAATTCAACAGTTACGAGCTCCCCAACTCCTCAATATTTTCATGAACATATGCCCTAATGTCTTCAATATGCAAGATGTCATACGAAACAAACGAAAATGCACCTAAGGGCTCTGTCTCAACAGACTTGAAAGGATGCCACTTGAATTTTGGACGGGGTCTATCCTTGACATCAACTACCAACCGAGCAGCCATTTTCACAAATTCACAAGTTCACAAGTTTTCCCGATAAATACCTTTTAACCAAAATAGGGTTTGATCGTCGAATCGCCTTTACACTTGAATCTTTGCCAGAATTCGCCAAAGTTCTCCTCGAAGCTCTCCAAACTTCTTCTTCTTAAAGTGCAAAGTGACAAATGAAGAATACAACTGGCCTTTTATCATTCCCACACCTAACCTTCTTCATAGCAATAAATGCTTTTTCCCTAACTCATCTAGATACCCTATTTCCATACATTGTGAGAGATAACTTCTTCTGCAAACCTTCAACTCTGCATAAACACTCTCTCCAATTGTTACAACAGCATGTGTAGAACATCAATGCAATAATTGCACTCATCCACATCCTGATACCAAATACTTACAAGGGGTTTGAAGGATTTCCTTGACAACTCCCCCTAGGCCAAAGGCCTTAATCTAATTCCCGGAGGAATCACCAGAAGAATTTCCAGACCCTGATTCTGGTGCTGACTCATTTCCTGCAACAGAGGGACTCTTTTTCACCCATTTTTTCTTCATTTTCTTCCTAATCTCATTTGTAGTGACTTTTCCCTTTTCATCCTTTTGCATGTTTCTCCTTTGATTTATCAGACCTCTTCTGCAATGTCTAGCAATGTGATCGATTTTTTTGCAATTGTAGCACACCACATTTCTTTGTCCAGACTAGTTGTTCCATTGATTTTCTCTTGATCTGCACTAGTTAGCAATATGGCCAAATCTATTGCATGTATAACATCTAACATCTCTATAAAATTTGTTCATCATATTTATGCATTCATTTGACTTATGACCATACTTATTGCAATTGAAGCACTGACCTGAGAATGATGAGCCACTTGGATTCATTCTACTCCTACATTGTGAAGCCATATGACCAAATTTATTGCAAACATAATAGTGACCATTGAACCTTTGAGCATTAAGTTGTCTCACCGATTACCTTCCAGCTTTGTTCATCTGATTTCCTTGTCTAAATCTCCTTTGTCCAAATCTGAAACTTTCTCCTTTCTCATATCCAAGACTTCATTTGTCACCTTCAATCCTTTGACTTTTAATCAATTCATCAAGCTTGGATGAGCTAATCTTGAACTTCTCCTTGAATTCATTTGCAGTAGCAAGTTCATCTTTGAGATCATCAATCTGCTTTTCAAACTCTTCTTCATTATTTCTAGATTGTTCCAATTCAAGCTCCAACTGATTGAATCCATCAATAATTCAGTTGCATTCTTCATATTTCTCTTTCAAGGATTGTGCAAGCTTCTCTTCATTCTTCTTTATGTCTTCAATCTCCTTGGTCATCCTCATCATAATAGATTCCATCTCATGCTTTAGGACTGCATTGTCTCTAGCAAACTTTTCACATTCTTCAGTCTTTTCCTTTAGGGCTTGCCTCAGTTGTTCATCTGCAATGCGTTTACTGTCTTCCTGCTTGATCTGATCACAAAGTTCCCTTCTCTTCTCTCTCGACTTATTGATTTTATCTTTCAATGATTCAATGAATTTCTTAGCATTCATGAGATTTTCTTGTAATTCCCAGACTTCATATTTTGACTGATCAAGATCATATAGGGGCACCAAAAGTTGTTTTTGAAGACTACTTGAATCCATTGAACTTCTTTCCAAGATCTTCCCTAAGTTGTTAAACTTCTTTTGAGGAACTAGGCTCTGATACCAATTGTTGAATCAAGGAACATTGAGAGGGGGGTGAATCAGTGTTCTGTAATTTTTAACTTTGTTAATCTGATCTTTAAAGTACTAATAACATTCAACCAAAAGAAAGATGCATGAACATAAGACAAATAACCAGAACACCATAACACAAGGATTTTTACGTGGAAACCCTGTTAGGGGAAAAACCACGGTGGAGATCAATCCACAAGATTATTTGAGTATACTCAAAAAGATGTATACAAAATGGGAATGCACTTGCATTCAAGCACACTACCTAGAGCTCACTGCTAAAAAAAAAAGGCTCACTGCCTTACAAAAGATTTGGATTGCATCCAAAGATTTGAACTGATAAAGTAGCATCTACAAATGCTTGATTACAGTTCCAGTTAGGCTCATCAATCAATTTCTTGACCTTTTGTCTGATTATGCTCTTCTGCTATGTTCTGCTCTAACTCATATCACAAAATCCTTGTTGCACAAGTGAAACTATGCATAATCGCTCTACAATCCTTTTGAAATTTGCAACACACATCAACATACATTGAACATACACCAAAATGATATAATAGATCGCTTATATATATTTGCTACTAAGGATTTAATCGCTACAAGTCGGCTTCAACAAAATAGAGAAATATTTTCAAACTGTCAGCTCAAATCATAATTACTTTTCAATGCACATCCACCAAAGTCGGCCACAACATAGTGAGAACCAAAATCAAAATGCTCAAACACAAAAACACTTAAACAATTACTCCTCGAATATCTGCAACGGCTATATTCACTTAATCAGCCTTCTTGCACTGATGAACAAGAAATTAAACAACCGAATCTTATAACTTGCACACGGATTGATACGAGGCACTAAGATTCATAGATAACATAGATCATATACCAAACAACCTTCCCTAATATCCACAAGTCAAAAAGATAATAGAAAATTTGTGTATGAATCAATGAACATAAATTTGTCGGATGCTCTGTTTTAGCTTGACTATCTTCAAACCGTCTACCAGTATGATCAAATGATGACGTGCAGATCAAATCACAAACAAGGGTTTCCATCAATGACAACACCAGAAAAAATTTGCAGTGTCTCTTGCCAATAGAATCATGGGAGTGATTATAGATCATGCCAACCTATTTTGATGGTGTACACACCTTGGTTCTTTCCTCAAGGTGTATGTGTTGATGTTTTGAGTTGACAGGTTATGAGGATGCACAGTACATCCAATTAGGCTGACCAAATTGATGTTGTTTGTCAATTGTGGTACATATACAAGGTTAATTCCTTGTGTGGAAATGTGGTACGAGGTAGCAGTGTGTGTGTGTGTGATATGATGTAGTGTGAAGTGTGAATTATAGTTGTGGCATGAAGTATGAAGTGTGTTAAGTCAATTTTTTGAGATTTAGTGGAACTATATCTTTAGTATATGTCAGATGCATTGTTAACAGTTCATCTTTGGAAGTGAGCCACCCTTTCTTCTATCATTTTTATTCGAGGCAGTGAAACCTTTGGCAGTGGGCCTTTCTTTCTTTTTCTAGACAGTGAGTCCACCTTTTTGTATCAAACATTGTAACCGGTTATAATATATTGTGAGCTAATCCTCACCATGGTTTTTCCCTTTCAATGGTTTTCCATGTAAATCTAGTGTTCTTGTGTTATTTTATGTGATGCATGCTTTATATGTTCCTTTCATTTACTAGAAGTTAAATATGATGCTTTGAATGGATGTTTGAATTGAAAAAGCTAATGAGTTTCAATAAATATTGATTCACTCCCCCTCTTAGTATTTTGAGTGTTCAACATTTTTTGTTGAATTATGGGTAGGAAGGGAGTGGTCTCTAATGAATCTTTCTTCATTATTTTCTCCTCTAGTTGGATTACTTTTTCCCTCTTCTATTTGAGGGGTGTCATGAATTCCTCTAAAAAAATTATATCATGCTTTCTAGTGTTACTATGGAGGCCACCACATACCTGATCATTGCCTCTTCAATAATAGTCTTATTTGTTGTTCCCACCTATGTGTATATTTTAGTGGTTTTGTGCAACATTCCCTTTCCAAGTAGGTTGTTGTATAGTAGATCGACATCCATGAATCATTTTGTTTCTTTCTTACTCTATTTTTTTCTTTTTTATTTGTTTGCTCTTCTAATTTTCTATCCTCTTATTTTGTTTTTATGCCAATGACTTGAATCTTTTTTCTTTGTTACCTAGGTTGTTTTTACCTCTTTACCTTTCTCTCTGCACTCATTTGGAGGAGTGCCTCTAAGGATTCTTCCACTAATGGTTTAGCTTGCGGTGTGGTTGTGGGAAACTTTCTTTTTTATTTTCCCTTTCCTTTTTTCTCCTACTATTCTTTGAACTCTTTTTTTTTCAAATCTCAGAGAACCCAATTGCAATATTTTAGATGTTCATAGTGTTGATGTTCCTTGCTCTTAGGATTGGGATTTTGAGAATCCCAAATTTTCATGTAATTTCTCCCTAGATTTATCAACATGCTCCTCCATCTTCTTCTTGCTTAAATTGTCCATATATTCTCTATATCTAGTAAGTTTTTTCACCTTGTAATCCTTTCACAACATGAGGAGTGTCATCACATATGAATTTCTATGTGTATCACTAACTTTGTATAAAACTTATGGTATCCATGACACCCTTGGTTTAATTTCCTCCATCAAAGTATAGTCCTTTTCAACCAAGAAGATAATTTCATTGCTATAATTGTGCACCATGTTGTATGATATTCACTCTTTATCATATATTTGTGGTTTTTAATAATTTGTAATGTACTACAATGAAGGAGGTGGCATCCTTGAAGTGTTTCACATGAACATTAATTTGTTCTGCTACTAGCCTATTTGTTTCCCATACTTTCCTTGCGAAGGTCGACAATGCATTCATAAAGATAAATATTAGGCATATGATTAAAGTACCATACCTAAATTGGTAATTTTTGTTCTTGGTGTGTGGTATGTTCTCAAGGATTTGCTATCACAAGATCTCACAAAGGTATATCTCCTTGCCTTATACCTGCATTTGATGGGTCGTGTAGATTAATGTTGTTGCAATAGAATCTTCTCGATTGGTGTAGTAAATATTTAATAAATACCATGGTGGCCTCTCAAACTATGAGGTTAATGATTTTCATGAAATAAAAACTCCTATCATATGTTACATTGACCAATTCAATGAAATTTTTATTTTTTATCTCCTTTTTCGGAGGAACATCCCTCTATGCACTTAGTCCAATTACTGATTGTATATCCTCCTTCTTGATGTTGTATGGCTTGTCTAGATACATGTATTCATCAAGAATTATACTAAGAATAATTCAAATATATCCTTCCTCCTTTGAAAAATTCAAGAAATCTTTCCATATGTTCAATTTATGCTTCTTGACATGTGTCAAATACTTTGTTTGACCTAGTTATAGTAGGGTTTTCCAAGTGCTTTAGAATTGGTGTGGCCAATATCTATTAAGGATGCATGGATGTATTGTGAACATATTCTATATATATAACATTTGTAGGCACCTTTGAGAAGGCCTCATCTAGATCTACCTCCACAACTTTGTACAGGAAATTATACTTTGGCCTGGTTTCTGAGAGATGTCAACTAATATTGGACCAATCATTCCTGTAAAATAAATTTGTTGCTAGATGTAGAGGTATGAGTTAGGGTATTGTGAGAGTGAGCTTAGAAGGCATTGGATTGAGTAGGAGTAAGCAAGTGTTTATATAATATTACTACTAAGGGAGTTTAACAAAGTGTTGGGTGTGGTTTTATAGAGGATTATAGTGGGTTTGCATTAAATGTGTTTATTTATTCTTACCTTCCCATGCTTTTCTAGTTGTTATATTTTCATGACTTACTTGCTTTTTATGGTCTAATTTTTATGTTACATATAATACACATATTGCAATGGTTTATATACTTTTACTTTTCACCTTGTGGGTTGATGATAATATTTTAATATGATGCCATTAATATAACATTGTGGTGCTTTTCCCTCAAGTGTTCTAACCTGACTACTTTGGAATTTAAAATTTCATCTATGTAATATGGTCCTATCCATTTAACTTTCAATTTTTCTTTTTTCTTGAATTTTCTATCATATAGTAATAGCATATCATTTTTGTGGAATGTCTTATACCTTAGGTTTCTAGATCATGACATGCTTTTTAGTAGTTGTGCTCTAATTTTTGATGATACACCGTAAGTAAAATATTCACATCTAATTTATCAAGATCTTATAATATTTTCCTTAATAAATATTCCCCATTCAACTATATAGTAAGTGCAATACATAAATTTGGAATAATGAAGTTCATAGGTAAGGTGACATAGTCCATATACTATTTCAAAGGGAGTGAACTCGATAGACCTCTTATAGAGTATTATATATGGCTATGATACCGTTGGAATCTTGGCATCCCAATCTGAGTTGTTATTATACATTTTTATTAATGTGGTCTAGATAATTTTGTTGAGTGCCTCACTTTTACCATTAGCTTATGGGTGTTATGGGGTAATTATATTATGTGTGATCATAAAACTACTCAAGAATACCACAATTATCTTATTCACAAAATTATTGCCTTGATCACTTGTGATATTGATAGGGCAACCAAAAATCTTGTAATGATATTCTCATATAGGAACTTCATGGTAGTTTTAGTTATACAATCTTTAGTTGGTTTTGTTTCTACCCATTTTGTCAAGTATTCCACCCCAATAATTATGAACCTAGCTTTTATATGTTTTATAGGAGGGTCAATGGGCCCTATGAAGTCTATAGCCCATTTTTCAAATGGTATTTGCGCTAGGATTGACCACAAAGGAATCTCATCTCGTACAATATGTTTTCCCACTCTTTGGCATATATCACATTATTTGGCATACCTTTTTATATCTTTGAGAAGTATTAGCCACCATGTTCCATCTAGTTTGGCCTTCATTGCGGTAAATTCTTTGGAATTATGTCCACCTAAAATTCCTTCATGGGACTCCTTAAGTATTTCTTCTCTTAATTTTTGAATACTAACCTTCTTATGATATCATCTCTTCCTATTATGTGTAATTCTCCCTCAATCAGTGTATATGGTAAGGAATTCCATAAAATTATTTGATTGTCTTGTGGTGATATGTTTGGTGGGAATTCTCTTGTGGATAGTAAGATCACCACATCATGAATTTCTTTGGGTATCATAATAATCCTAAATAAATTTTCACTTGGAAAATCTTCTTCTAGGTTAATTTTATCAAATTTCCATGATCTATGAGACTAGCACTTTTGTTGTTTATGGATTTGATTTTGTATGAAATTTTAGCATCAATATTTTGGATTACAATCCATGATCAATCATCAAGACATTAAAGAGCTTAAAGGAGATGTAAAAATAGTTAGTTGCATACCAAGACCAAGTAAAAAATATAAAGAAAGGGGGAGGAAGGAGATAAGGGAGGTTGTGTGTGGTACACGGTGCAATAATGTGAAAACAAAGAACAAATTTCTTAATGAAAATAAAAAATAAATTTTTTATTAATATACTTATATTTTAAGTTATTTATGTAGAAAAATTTTATAATGAAAAATATTAATTATATCATAAAATTGAGTTTATGATCAATATTTACAACTATAGACTTACGAATTTTATATTTGTTAGTATGTAGAACCAGTTCCATTTATAAAAAAACACAATTTTAATAATGGAAAGACCATAAGTTAATAAACCAAAGAACAAATAACCTATACACAACTGCTTATTTATATAATTATTATTTTTTACTTATTAATAAAGAAAACCAAAAATAAATATATGAATATTTATAAATATAAGACAATGAAATAGAATAGGAAATACATAAATATACTTATATAAACATAACCTATAAATTTAAGACTATTTAAAACACATGAACAAATAAATAATAAATATCTAAAACATGTATAACTAAACTTTATATGTAGACACATAATAATAATATCACCTATACCGATAGATAAATAAGTATTTATAAATATCTTATAAAACCCAATAGCAAGAAATTATTGTAATGGCATAAATTTGTACCCTAGGAAAATTCCCCATTTAATTTCCCCTACCTTAGAAAATATAAACTCGATGATGTAAAATTCACTACCGCCACCTTGTCCCTTCTACCTAGCTACATATTTTTGCATCGGTGGAGGAATTTTTATCGAGGATGATTGTGCATCGCGAGGAAGTCCACGTGTTGCACTGTTGTCCTGACAAGATTCTTGCCCCTGGGATCTACATAAACATTACATTTTCTATTGGATGCAAAGAGTAATGTTCCTTGCCTCCATTGATCGACAAGATTCGACCTCTTATCTCCATTTTTTCCATTCAAACTATTTAAATTCATTCCAACTCCTTCACTTTAGCTTCATTCTAGCATGCTTTGTCTCACACTCTAACACTTCATTGTTTCATTCTTGCTTCTACACCATTGTTCTTTTTGCCGCAAGTTCCTCATTCGGCTCCAACAACATACTCTTGTTGCAACACCACTCTCATTGCAAGATCACCAAGCTTCAACTTCTCTATGTGGTGGTGTCACTCTATTCCTTCTACTATTGGCATTGAGAGCTCTTTGTTGGGAAGGTAACTTTTTTTCTTTCTATTTGGTTTCATCATCGTGCTTATTGGGTAGCATTTTAGTTGTCTTTGCTTTCTATCTAGTTGCACTACTTCCTTTCTACTTTCTTTATTGATTTCCATATCTTGTGGTATCTTGGCTATTCGTGGAGGTGGGAACACCAAAACGAGGGTTTGACTAAGGCAGACCTCAAACACAACCCAACATTCTTCTCATTTATATGTGTGTAGGCACGTTCAAGTGGAGCTAATTGAAGAATCAAGCTATTGGAAGCATAGTACCTTTTCCTATCCTCTATTTGTCATTTATAGAATAGTTCATTTCAAATGGTTTCCTTTCAAGTACTTTATTTTCTACATTTTTAGTACTTTCTATTAAATAGAAAAACATAACCAATCAAATAGTTAGTGGGCTTGTAGTGTTTTCTTTTTGTTTTTTGGACCTCTGTCCATACAGGATACCATCATGCCGCACTAGAGTCTGAGATTTGCATTGTCATCCTCAGACAATGAGTTATTTGGGTAGCAAATCGAAACCTCTGTAGCCGACTCTTCTGGTTCTATAAACACCCGGTTTAGCAAAAGGAAAGTGGTGCACTACTTGCCCTTCCTTTTCAACCTCAATCTTTCATCTTTTCAAATCTGCTTCTAATCAATTTGTAGTAGTTTAAGATAGCCCATTTCTTAGGACTCTTTTGTGACCTACAGTCCTGAGGGTGACGGATCCCCCTACTCTACAATTATAAATATCATAGAAATAACTATAGCATATCTAAAAATAATTATAAAATATGTAAATACTATTAAAAAGGAAAGGATGAAAAAATATATATAAATGACTAATGAATATATATAAAAATATACTTATATTTAAAAAATAAAACTACAAACAAATTTAAAAATATATATTTATATTTGTAACATAAAAATATTTGCATTGAAAATACAAACATATAAATTTATATAATTTTTAAATAACTCTAATGATACATATCTACAAATAATTAAAAATATAAACATTTCAAAAATAATGCAAAGAATGGATAATAAAAGTATACTAATAGGCTAGTATATATACTTATATTTATAATATAAGTATATATATACTTATGTTGTATCTAAAAGAGAGAATAAAATTTATAAATATTCTTAAATATAAAGGTTTATGTTTGTAAAAGTATGTTAATAATATAAGTATATATACTTATAAATATGTATAAGAGAAGAATATAATCTTAATTTTAAGAAAAAATATATAATCAATATATGCATAAATAAATAATAAAAATTAGATAAATTTATAAGACAATGAGTTAGAAAAGAAAAGAAAAGAACGTAAAAGAGGGGTGGGGGAGGGTGTCTGAAAGGGAAAATGGATTATAAACACCAACACTAGGATTAATGAACAATACTAAACCCTAAAGCTGAAGGGGGGAGGGAACCAACTCAAATGGGCTAAAAGATGAAGAGAACACAATAGAACTAGCAAAGGAGTAAAGAGAGGAAAGACCAATAGAGAGAAGGAGGAGGGGGCCATGTGTTGTGAATCCCACAAGAAGAGGAGAAGAGGGAGATGGGATGGCAACATGGGTTCCCCCCTTTCACCTACCATGGACAACTTTTACATGTATCATTTTGAAGAAATTTCCCTTTTCTCCTCCCCCCTCAAGCCAAGGTGGTGGAGGTGATATGTGGATGGCACCAATGTGTGTTGGCCTCATGTCCTTGAAAATTTAAAATAATTCCATGTTATCACCTTAATAGCATAGTGTCTTGCATCTCCTTCACCAAGGAGCTCAAATTTGATAACCAACTGCCTTTCCTTGATTTTTTTCTCCTAAAAAATTATGATGTATCCCTTGGACGTCGAGTGTTCTTCAAAGCTACCCATACTAACTTATACCTCCATTCATATTCTCATCGTCACCCCAGCCCAAAATCTGGGGTTCTAAAGACCCTAGTAGTGAGAGGCTATCAATTTTGTGATGAAGAAAGCCTAGACCAAGAGTTGGCCCATCTTCGTAAAGTCTTTAGATTGAATGGGTATACCAATAAGCACATCTCCAAAGCCCTCAACCAAGCCAAATCTTGTTTCTATTCCAACACCTAATCCTCCAAACTGTACGTTCTCCCAAGTGTCTCCCTCAATTATGTTGAAGCATTCTCTCAAAAAATATCCAAAATCCTTCTTCAAAAAGGCATTTGATATACCTTCAATCCCTTCTCGACATTAAAAAAATGAATCCCCAAACTCAAAGACTCTAAGGAGATCTTTCTAGATTCAAGAGTCTACAAGGTGGTGTTTTCATGTAGTAAACCTTATATAGGTGAAAAGGATCACACTTTCAACACCAAAATCAAAAAGCATAGTGCCAACATTAAACATGAAAAAATTCTTAAATCAACCCTAGCTGAGCACTCTTCATCAACCAAACATCGTATTTGTTTAGAAAACACAAAAATCTTGTTTAAAGAAGACAACTTCAACAAAAGAAAACTAAAGGAAGGTATAAAAATCAACAATCACCCCACTAACCTTAATTGTGATACAGGGTAGAGTTTAATTCTTTTTTGGAAACCTTTATTTTTCTAACCTTAGAAACCACCACCACCCCCTACCTGTAATATGCCAAAAGTTCACTGAAGTAAAATTTCCTAAGTTTTCATTGTGCGGGTAAAATAAACTATGTAATAAGTCATTGTAATAAAAAAAATTCCTTTCGTTATTGAGAATATATGAACAAAGATGCTATAACAACATACAATAAGGATTTCCATTCCATTATAATAATTCAAAAAGTACAATAATCCAAGAAAGTACACAACTACATACATGGCTCCTCTAAGCTTCATAGCATAAGATATAGATAGTCTAGGAATTTGCCTTTCAAAACATTGGTCTTTTGTCACCTACTGAGGAGGAGAAGCATCACTCAAGCACTTTTTCGCCAACCACAGACTCACATGTGGTCCCCCACACATCTATCAATGATAGATGGCCCTACCCTTCGACGAAGGTATTGGTTGGGTAACCCCGTACAACATACCACTCTGAGCTTAGTTTTATGCCCTACATGATTAGGATTTATAACCTACACTAGGTAACCCTCATGCATTTGAATTGACACAGTGAACTCTTGGTCTACCATTCACTTACACTATAACAAGATCAGTTGACTTAAGGCCATTATATCTATGCTTAGGCAATTCCTCTCCATGAGCAAGCTACTCCTCAGGATAACCTATCTCTTTAACAACCTAAGGAAACACAACTCGTAAAGCAAAGTACTAGTTCCCTCCCTTCATTGGATAAAAATCCCAAGAGTAACCTACTAGCCCTCTAGCATAATTAAATATCTAGCTATGAGTATCCCTTAAGCTACCCATGTTTAATTAGTACACAAATAGAGTAAATAGTTTCCACTTTTCTTTTAAAAAAAACATTACTTTTCCCTATATACAAGTAACTATAATTGACTAGTTTAAAAATTCAAGAAACAACTCTTTCAAAACTAATACAACAAGGGAAGAATATTCGCATGCCTGTGATAAGCTTTCCAATCAACTGGCTGCAAACATAGCACTTCTTGAACAACAACTACCCTGGTATCAATCATCCAACAAAGACTCAAAAACCACTATCTCACAAGTTGGCAAATACTTCTCTCAAAATAATAATAATTCTCTCTAATGCTCAAAGCTCCCACTCACTGTTTTTGGCAGAATATTGCAGATAGAAATGTAAATAGGATGCAAAAACTTGCTCAAGAAATGCATCC
>VDFB02117966.1:0-14217 GCA_007258455.2 Sequoia sempervirens | reverse complement strand
AAAGATAAGAAGATCACTTACTAAAACAAAAGGTTCAGGTTGATTACCTTAGTAACCCGGAATACCATATGTCAGGAAGATCATCAAGGGCTCAATACTGATCCAACTAGTTACTAAATTTCACAACAAAAGGGTAAGTCTCAATAGAAATTAACTTTCTATTAACAAGGATATCCATGAATGTATTATATGTATAATCCTTTCTATTTTACAAATGCAACAAGAATGCATCCAAGAGAAGTGCATTACATTAGTTGACTAAACAAGTCATTCAACGATTCATGCTACGATACATATCTAATTTTTAAATTTCATAAAGAAAATATAATATTTAATCAATCTTTAGTTGCCATAACCTAATGGTCTCCCGCAAGCTGAAGGTCAAAGCATGGTTAAGGTGTTTTCCCACCCAACCATGAAGCATAACACTTCCTCGAGGTTCTTCCTAACTCGAAGAACACTCGACCCTACATGAGGCACCTAGAAACCAATAATAATAGGGCAGGGGGGAAACTCTCGATGCATGCTTGAGCCTTATATGCACTCTTATACTAGAATGAACATATTTCTTGCATACAGGATGTGGCAAAGAAACATATTTATATAAATAGATTCTAGGCATTAATTATCCATCTATTTCAATGGTACAACTTGCTTTGGCCAAAGCATATATAGAAGAAAATTTGGTTGATCTTGGAAAAGAAGATCACCTTCTCTGTTAATCCACATTCGGCATCCCGTCCCGAAAGGTAAGCTTAAAATTTATCACACACCACACTTTAAAGAAAGGAGATAGAGGTACATCCATAACATGAAATATATATCCATAACATGTATTCCATGAATTATCCATAAATGCTCAAGAAATTTCATATAACACTGTCAATGTACTTACACCAATAAGGGTGTTACAAATCATCTATTTCAATGATACAATAAACAAGAATACATAGCCTCTGGTGCCTAACTCACATAGGGTATGAATATATAATTTACCTATAGTGCCTCACTCGCACAAATATGGACATGTCTCGTACACAATGTGCATTACTCATTCAAGTTTTTATAAAATGAATATGATAAGTGCATCTCTCTCACAAGTGCATTACTCACACTCCATGTGAAATATGCATAAATTATAGTAGTGCATTTATAATGATCATTACTCGATCTACTAAACACCATGAGTATGAAAAGTATATCCCACACACAAATGTAAAATGAAATTACTCAAGTGTTTTATCCACACAAAGAAATAGAGAACTTGTTCTAGTGCATCACTCACACAAGAACAACAATAATATGAAATATGCATTACTCGCATTAGTATAAATATAGTGAATATTTCACATTCAAGTATACATATAAATATAATCAAGGAAACAAATATTTTATGCTATGAATGCAATCATCCATATAGATGTGCCATTTACGGAGCAAAAGAAGTGCATCATTGCACTAGCATACATGATTCAATCACATCAATCACTTCTTACTTTGTTTGATAGACAAATGAAGTTATTTATCATTTCAATTTCTATCATGAATTACCAATGAAGATTCTCAAGATATCAGAACCTTGCATTTTCAAAAGATCTTGTGGATTCTATTAGATCCAATTCCCATAGGAATAAGATGTTCAACAATCAATTTGTCTTTAAAAATTTCATCTTAGGTTTCCCTTTCCTCAAGAAGGCTCAACTAATATTTATCCATTATTCAAAACTTTATTTACTACACAGGAGTTTTTCCTTCTTTCTCTCATCGGGAAGTTCTTTTTTTTTCTTTTCTTCCCCTTGTATCTTATCAAGTAATTCATCCTTTAATTCATCAGAGAGATCTCTCTTCACAATATACTTCTCTTATTGAATTCACTTTTATTGCCACCTCATCATTCATAGGTTGTCACCTTATCTGATCCCTATTGGTTCAGGTATATCTATTCATCTTACTTCATCATTCACCCTTTTTAATTCTCCATTCCATCAATCTCACAAAGTATCTTATGAAAACACACTTAAGACGAAGAGGTCTTACACCTCTAGAGTTCTCTCAATAATCGAACTGCGCCCAAACTTATAATCAGTTCAAACTAACCATCAAAGAATCACCAACTCATCAGAATAATTCTCACCCACAACTAGGGTTCTCTATTCAATTCAACAAGTTCATATACTATACAACCTAAGCATAGTAGACTTGAGGTCTGTGTGTTGAACCCTGCTCGACAAATTCAAAATGTAAGGACCCAAAAACTCATAAATACTAATTATATCCTTAAGTTTCTGAAATGATTAAATTACTTTCATCACTATAATCAAATGGAAAAACATGCATCAAAGATAAAAGTATATTAAAACCAGGCGGTGCTTGCATTAGATTTAGCCATGTAGGCTTATACATAGGTTGTCATTTCAGCAAACATGTAATTTAAATACTGAAATGCAAATTAAGGAAATAACAAGATCATAAGTGCATCCACAAAGAAACCATAACACAAAGATTTTCATGAGTGGAAAACCATCGTAGGGATGAAAAAACCACTTGTAAAAGTGCCTTACTGGCTTAATGAAATGCCTCACTGGCAGAGCCTTGCTGGCTACAGAACCTCAAGGTTTACAATATGCCTCACTAGCAGTGATCATACTATCTCATTGAAATGTCCATTCATTACATATTTCTGGATATCATGAATATCTCACATAACAAAGAGCATAAAGGAATTCTCTTACAGTTCACATAAATCTACTAAAAACATTTCCAAGTTTCTCCAATGTATCATAATTGCATACGAAATCAAGGCAATGTCTAACACTATCTTGAGTTGTTCCAAAGTATTTTGAAAATGAGACCATTCTACCTCCAATGACCTCTCACTATGACACAAGTATGTTGAAAACCATAAGCCATTCACATAAAGCCTCATGAAAGTGATCCTAGGTCTGCTAGAATGCACACATGCTTACACAATTATAACAAAATGCTTACTTCTAAACTCCTAATTGATTCATAGAGGTTTCAACAATATGAGAATAATACTATAAAAGAGTTAAGAAGGTATAGCTCATGTATGTATGAGAATAAGCTATAGGACATGAGTATACGTTCTTATAAACTTACTATTTGTAATATGTACCTATGTATGTTTACACTTGTTGTAAATAGTATGGATTTCACACGACAGTTGTTGTCATCATTATTGCATTCTTTTTTTAAAAGTGAAAGATTCAACATACAACACTATACTGATTCCATCCATTAAACCCTTTTGTCTGATATTAGAATTTAGAATAATGATATTCCAAATCCAAAAACAACAATTAAACCTATAGAGAAAGCTATGATCATAATTTAAAGAAGTTATGTTTTCTTTAGGTCTCCAAATCTTCCATAAGAATAACGTCAGCCCACGTGCTATGAAGCATGAACTACCTTCAAAGTGTAAATGTTACTTAACAGAGTCTATATCATGATGTCTAGGGAAATGAGATAAGTGATATCGGTGCAAAAGCCTTTAAGTTCAATTCAATATCACAACATTTTTTTTAAATGAGTTTATACAATGAACCCTTATCAATACTACTTTGAATTCATTATATAATAAAATCCCTCAATTGTACATCTAAGTGTAAATCAATTTTTAATCTATAAAAAAATCTCATATTTAAACAAGAACACCCTACCCTAACAATCATGAGATTAACATAAAATATCATCCATTCGATAAATGGGTTAAAGGAATTCAACATTGACAACCGTTATCTAACTCATTTGAATAAATTCTCTAGCTTCCTAATACAATTAAATCAATCTCTTAACTAAGTCCTTCAATATATTCATCTACATAACCAAATAATTATAAAACATGAATCAATTTCTAAAATTCTCAAGCAAATTACTTCACATAACACACATGGGTTAGTTTGGACAGTCATGCTCATGGTTTGGTAAAATTTTGGGAGCTCCACCTTCAAACCACTTAGAACTTTTGTGTTTCCAATTAACCACGTACATCAAAAGGAGAGAAAAGCTATCAAATTTTGAAAGAGTTTAAATTGTTGAAGCCACATGTAGGTTTAGGGTTTTTGTTTGGGTCAAGGAAAACTGTTAGATTTCCAGCTAACTTGGCAGGTATCTCAAATCATAAAAGAAACATATCAGGTGCAGATGCCCTTGCAAGCCATGAGTACGAAGAAGAAACCACCAAGGATCAAGGAGCTCCTCTTTACCTCCATGGGTTTAAGTGCCCAAATTATGATTATAAATACTATGGAAGGTTTCAATCGCCATTACAATCAAAGGAGCCTAATTTTGTGTATGTTTTGAATGATGAGATGATACCTGGAAGGAAAATGCTACAGGTTCAAGGACATCGTTGCAAGAACAAAGGAATATAAATAAAAAATTCGTTTGGGGTAGTATTGGAAGGATGCTACGCTTAGACAAAAGGATTTCACTTTTTCAAGCTATAGAAAGTATGGCTCTAAAGAAGCAGGCCTGCATTTGCATGACGTGGCATAATGAATTAGTGTACACAAGATTATTTGGGTAGATGGTTTGTCAAGTTCTTGGTTTTTATGCAAGAATATGCTCAAGGTATTGTTTATCGAGAGTCCTATCAAGTTTTCAGTAGGGGAATGGTCTATGTTCAAGCTACCAGCTTCAAAAGTACCGTAATTTTGGTGCTTTTGTTCTTCTTACAAATCTAGAGGATAAAGAAACAAGGAATGGATTTTTTGCAGGTTGTGGCTTGATAGACATGTAAATTACCAACCTAAACTTAGATGAAAGAAGAGTTTGTGAGTGATATCATGCCAAGAGCCACTTTCCAAATTTCCAGACCAAACAAATAGGAATGTAACATTTCTCTTAGACCCAAAGACAATGGAGTACTAGAATATGGGTTAGAAATGCTGCTATAAAATGCAATTGAATGTATGATTGGGACTGAAAAATTATCAACTAATTCTTGTTGCCAGATACAGGTCGGCCTTCGCCATTTCTTGTAGATCACAACAACAGGACAATGGAAAACCCTAGCAAAACCTGCTTATGTATCAACAATCATAAAGCTAGAACACTATTGAAATTCAATATTTTATGATGGGCTATCTACATCCATGTTCAAGAAGAAGCGACATTGATTCTATCTAATCTACTCTACTAATAATTCTGGGTAATGTACGTCATTAATCATGACGGGGGTTAATCCTGATTGTAATTATGTTTGGTATGTCTTAGTTGAAAGTATTGTCTTTTAGTTCTTGTCATTCCAAGGCCATACAAAGTCCATGACTATATTGAGTTACCCAATGCATGTATTTACTTGTAGGGTTACCAACAATAACTCAAAACTCTATGCGCATGTTAGCTTTATTGAGAACGAAACGTTTAAGGAGGAATGGAAAGGGAGAATACAAATTTATACAACAACAATGTTGAATAACATATAGTAATAGAATATTAAATCACTAAACTAATTTTGCAATTGACATTAAAAAGGGTTTTCAACAGAAGATTAAATCTTTCACAGGTATCACCTATTTACACAATTTTGTAATTGAAACACAATGGAAAAGGATTAGAAACCTGGAACCCGCTTCCCATTTGTATTTCTTTTCTTTTCCCATTCCACTATGCTCCCAAAACCCTACTCTATTGTATCTGCTTCCGTTATTGTTTTTTTTTTTTTGTAGAGAATTTAAAAAAGGTTATGAAAAGTAATTGTGTCCTTCCCGTTATTCCTTTTTCCCTCTTTAAAGATTTCTTCCCCACAAATTTACAATAACCAAATCTTTAAAATAGAAGTAACTGAAATAAAAATATATTTTTTTTCATGCTTAATATTTATCCTTGGTAAATAATAAAAAAATGCCTTTTAATTGTAAATTAAATATCCATTCCTAATAAATATTAAAGAATATCATTCAATTGCAAATAAAATAATTATTCTAAATAAAAAATCATTATCATTTATTTGCATTATAAAATCTATAATTAAATTATAATAATTTTTTTTTTTGCACTTTTTTTTTTTGGCAAACTACTACCAAAGAGGGTAGCGCTCTTTCATTAAATTCAAAGGAAATTACATAGATCAAAATTTTGTGTGTACCATCAGACTTTTGTCCCAGACTTTGCTGACCTTAATGTCATTGTAAGTTTGGGACGAGAAGGGGGCGATTGTTTCCTCTTTACTTCTGTCCAATCCCCATCATCCTTTTGGGTGATAACTTGTTCCTTGCATGATTTTTTCTTTTCAGATCCACCCTCTGCAGTCTCTGATGGAGGCTGCAAATCAGAAGACTGATCCAGTTTCCCGAAAGTTGGAGGTGCACCCAAAGAGCCACCTTCATGAAATTCATCATGAGGAACCACTGGAGCAAAGGAGGAAGGGGAGTTGGGATTCAAATTTTCTATGGTATGTGGAGAAAGGGAATCAACCTTCTCTTTGGGAGCAATTACATAATGGTTGGATTCAGCCCCTACCCACCATGAGGGTTGATTTGGACTAGCATTTCCTCGAGATGATGCTTGCTTTTTATTACACTGGGAGGTAGCGTGAGCAGTTGAGAAACAGTGTCTACATCTGATAGCAATCTTTTCATAATCTATCGGTTGATGCCAATGCCTATTCCCCACCTTCAGAGAGATTTCAGCTGGAAGGCCTTTAGATAAATCAAATTCAATGCATAAGCGAGCACATGTAGAATTTTCGTAGTTAATGGTTTCTTGGGAAATGCAGTGATATTTGCCAATTCCGTTAGCAATCGCCACCAAACATTTGATCTCCCAAAATTGCAAAGGAAGGTAAGGAAATCTTACCCAAAGGAAAGCCAAAGAAAAAGTCTCAGTACGAGGGTCGAAAGATGGAAACCATGGCTTGATGCATAAAAAATCTCCTTGAAAAAACCAAGGACTGGTGTTGAGAATCAGTGCTTTATCCTCCAACGATTCAAATTCCAATATGAAAAACCCTTTTGCACAAGGGTAGATGTTGATTTCTGCCTCCATATATTCTTCCCAGTTTTTGCTTATCCAGGAATGGAGGTCACACAGTTTCGGCCAAATTTTCATAAATCTGCATATAAGAGCGTGATCTTGTAAATAAAATTCTCTGTTAAATGCAGTAGAATCAAGACAAATCTCCGGGATTGAATCCAAGTGTTTGACGGAAAAGGGGAAACTCTGGGAGGTGCGAAAATAGGAGGATGCTGAATGAGATGGCTTTGAACTAGCCTCCAAGCGCCCGCCAGACGAATTAGAAGCCAACACAGTCTTATAGTTAGGGCGTGCATTTCCTAACGAACTGTCTAAGCCATGGAGACAGAACCCTAAGTCCTGTGATGCATCCATTCCTTGCGAATAAACCTTTTCAGATGCTTTGACTTGGCCCGCCGATACAGGATCACCATCCTACGTTGCAGAGGGAGGGGTGAGTGAGAATGCCGATGCAGGAATCCCAACGCCCTTCATAGGGTTTTCCGTGAAAAATGAAAAAGCAGAGCGAGCCATACAAATGTCTTTTTGCACTTTTATTCCACTACTAATTAATTTAATTAAACATTCAGACAACTAAATTAAATACCAAATGCCTCAAAATAGTATTATTGAATTATAAATTACCTATTGAAAATAGGGGTTGTGACACCAATTGGTAAAGTGATTAGGGTTGATGAGACCAAGGAAACCCTACCTAACCTTGATGCTTGCGCCCTTGTTTCTTTAACCACTAGTGTTGATACGCCTAAATGCTTAAAAATCTATGAAGAAGATACAATTTTCTCTTACTCGCTGGAAATTTTGGGTGGGGTCAATGCATGTTTTCTATGCAGGAGGGAGGTGGTGGTGTAGGTTTTTATTTTACTTGTGGGTTAATTTATTTTCCCTTAATCTTAGGTTTTTCCTACACTTAATTAAGCTTGCTTAGGATAATAAAGTGAGTTTATTATTTAATAACTAGGAGATAAGTGATGAGGTATTCCCTTCCTTAAAGGATGGAACCAATTTCCACTTTTGGTGGTCCATACTTCCCACCTATGGTGGGAATCTCCACTTTTTGTGGTTGATTTCTATTGGTTGGATTTTTCACCTACCTCCTATCCTAAGTTCTATATAAATTCACTACCTAGCTTGTATTTGCATCCCATTCATGCATATTTGCATTGTATCTTTTCAGTTTGGAATCTCTTAATGCAATTTTGTCATATTGACATTACATAATCTCTCAGAGGTCTGGTGTGCATTCTTTATGCTTTTCCAATTTATGTAGCTTTTATTTTCTCTTATAAAGTTTTTTTTTTTTTTTTAGACTGCAGGAATCAGGTAGCACGACCCCCTATAAACTGCAGTGCGCCTGGTAAACTTTTTAACGTGACCGGCGGCACTGGCGCGACACGCCCTCCGGTACCACGGGACGGGGGAGACTAGAACTCGTGACCAGCAGAGCCGCAACGGAATTACTTAGCCAACCGAGCTAGGGCCCCCGCCCCTCTTATAAAGTTCTTGGGTTATTCAATCTATTTCAGATTTTTAACATGGTATTAGAGCTTTTGTTTTGAGAAATCTAAGTTCTTAAATTCCTAGTTGAGAGATTAAGTGTCTTGTAAAATCTTGTAAATTCCCATATGCTATTCTCTTGCGTTCTTGAATGATTTGGAGAATAAAAAATGATTTGCAAAGATTTAATAACCTCTTTATTTTGCATGTGTTTTGTGAGATCCAGGTGATTGCAACATTTTTGGTTATATTTATGTATTTTTGACTATTCTAACATGTCCAGAAGGCTCGAGAAAGTCAGATTTGGCTTTTGTTTCATCCAAATTGGAGATCATTTGACATAATTGCAGGCGGGGGTTTGAAGAAAATTCGTTTTTCATTGGAGTCGTTTTTCTTTTTGCTTCATAAATCCAGCTTCCACTCATTTTTAAGAAAATTTTTTTTTAGGTTTTGTAACTAAGGTCGAAATATCAACTGGGTATCTTTTAGTTTTTTCATATAATGCAAATATCTGAAGAAAATTTCTGTACAAAAAGGGCCACACGTGATTTTTCTCTTGGTTGAAGGTTAAAAAAAATCATTTTTTCATCTTCTGCTAGCTAGATCAAAAAACGATTTCTGGGTTTTGTTCTTAGCATCAAAATATTTTTGAGTTTCTGTTATTGTCTACAAATAGTAAGTGGATTTTTTAGAAATCAAATCAGAAATAAATTTTTTTGCTATAAAATATTGTTTTTTGTAGGCTAAATTTAGCCAATTTTTTTAAAATTCATATCTTTTGCTTCGAGCATTGGATTTTAGCAAATAAGATATCATTGGAAATTTGGAGATGAGCACTTTCTATCCACAAAGGTATTGAGAATATTTTCTGCCATTTTGTACCAGATATTTTAGGTTGAAGCTGTCTTGTGCTAATTTCTTCAACAGGTCTTAACTTTCCCCCTAGTGCTCCAATTTTTTAAAATGAATAGGCGTTGGAAAGGTCCCGAAGAGCACTACACAACCATCAAGCTATTTTTTCTAGATTTTGTCTCAGGTTCATTTTGCATCAAAATTTGTAATTTTGGATATTTTGAGCCTATTGAGCATTGTATTGTGGACAAGGCTTTGTAAACACACTAAATTATAAAGTGCCAACCTTATAATATTTGGGGGGTGATATTTGATACTAGTGAAAAGGGTGGGAGTGTATTGATGTTCTTTTTTGGTGTTCTTTTGTAATCATTTGAGGATTGTATCATGGGTTTTTTCTACTCATCCTTCTGTGATAGTCTTGGATAAGGCTAATTATGAGTCTTAGAAAAAAGACATTTTAACCCATTTTAGATGGCTAAAACTTTTGCCTTACTTCTATGGGCTCATGTATGAACTAAAAACACCTGATAAGAAGAATGTTTGGGGTATTAGAATTGATCATGTAATATGAATAATTGGTTGTCATGTTGATTATGACACTTTGTTGTCTATAGATGGCATTAAATGTCCCTACATAATTTGGACCAAGATTTGGGAGAATTTTAGAGACCCTCATGTTTCTCCATTCCCAGATGATCCTATTGCAGATTACCTCATTCCACTTGATGATGTAGATAATATACCCTATGATGATGATACTTTCTAGAAGCTTAAGTATTATGCACATCTTGAACGTTTAGATGACACAAATACTTCTCTTGCTTCTCATCCTCATGTTGAGATTACATTGACATCACCTATTGTAGATTCAAATTCTAGAGATGCTTTATCAAGAGCCTCTAGTGATACATTGTAGTTGGATCAGTTATGTCTTCTAGATTCAGTCTATCGGGACCAATTTCTACCAAACATCTCTTGTTTGTTTGTAGAGACCTTCATCTCAAATTTGGATGATACTATTAAGGACATACACCTTCTCTTTGAGGATCACTCTTTTGTCCTTGCATCTACTATTTGTACTTCAGAGTTTAGAGTTGCTTCTTCGAAAGTTTTCAATGACTTCTTGCAACAAGATATCTATAGTCTTCATGATTTAGCTTGGGATGATCTCTTGAAAGGTATTTTAGACATGTTTATGGAGACACATATTGCAGATTTGGGAGACACTATTGCTGAAGATGACTCTTCTTTAGTTGTTGTGAGGGGACACTTTGACCCTCTTGCTCATTCATCTCAGTTTGATATGAGTGTGGATACTTTGGATCAACATTTGGAGGAGGCTTGTTTAGAGGAGATAGTTGAGTCTTTAGCTTATACTCTACATCAGTCTCTAGGAGATTTTGAGTTTTCATTTTCAGTAGTGTGGCTTAGAATGCATGATTTGATTGTGGGAGCCTTCAACATCGACATGAAGACACTTGATCCAACTTCGCAGATTTCATACATTCTGCACTTTCTTCCTACATATTCCTTTCAGGATTTGGGAGATAGTGTGCATACACCTTTGGTTGTGTTTCTTCCTAAGGGGAGGAACGTTGTTCGATGATCATGGACCATCTTCTACATCCAGTTTCGAGCATCTACCATTGGATCTCTTTGGGGGGACTTCTTTGTCCTTCCACTTCATTTCTCTCTCTATTATGGGGGGTGTACTTCCTTTTTGTGGGATGGGGCTTCTTCTTCTTTGGGGGGAAATTTTATATGTACATGGGTACCTAGCATGGCTTCATTTGTTGGGACCCATCATATTTTACATCCTCCTAAGCTATGCTTAAGGGGGGGTGTTGGTGTAGGTTTTTATTTTCCTAGTGGGTTATTTTCCTGTAATCCTAGGTTTTTCCTACACTTAATTATGCTTGCTTAGGATAATAAAGTGAGTTTATTATTGAATAACTAGGAGATAAGTGATGAGGTGTTCCCTTCTTTAAAGGATGGAACCACTTTCCACTATTGGTGGCATCCTCCACTTTTGGTGGTCCATACTTTCCACCTTTGGTGGGCATCTCCACTTTTGGTGGTCCATCTCCACTTTTTGTGGTTGATTCCTATTGGTTGGATTTTCCACCTACCTCCTCTCCTAAGTTCTATATAAACTCACTACCTAGCTTGTATTTTCATCCCATTCATGCATATTTTCATTGTATCTTTTTAGCTTGGAAGCTCTTAATGCAATTTTATCATATTGACATCACATAATCTCTCGAAGTTCTGGTGTGCATTCTTTATGCTTTTCCAATTTATGTAGCTTTGATTTTCTCTTATAAAGTCCTTGGGTTATTCAATCTATTTATGATTTCTAACAAGAGGGACATTTCAAGAGAAATTGTCCCATTATTTAGAAGCATAAAGCTCAAACCAGAAAATTTGTACCTAACACATCCTTTGGTTCAAAAATTCCTATGAAGCAAGCGGTTGGTGTGGAAGATGCCTCTCCGACACCTTTGACACCCGCCGGGCCTGCCTCGTTTGGGTTAAGGGCGGAGGGTTTGGGCCCCCTTTTGGTGATAGTGAAGTCCATTGTGTGTTTGCAAATTCAGTCAATGAGATGAGTGACCCTCATCCCTCACCTCTCGAGTCAACCAAGGTTGACTTAAGGAAATATTTCAGTGTTCTCTCGTAGGAAGGTGATATCTGCCCTACTGATATCTATCCATTTGAATTTGTTAGGGTGGGAAAAACACATGTCTCCCACCTGTTTGCCTCCTCTCTTGAACTTGCTAACCCCTCCCTGCTACTACAAAAACTAAATTCCCAACATATCATGATGAAAAAGATTAGGATGTGAATTAAAGAAAACGTTGGCATCCTTGAGAAAGACCCTAAAATATCTATCTCTAAACTGAAAGGGGATCAAACCAATTTGATTATAAACTTGATTCTTCACGCCTAAATAGGGTTGTAAATGTCGATGTGGTAAATGGGTCATTGGATTCCCCAATGAGGACAACCCCCTCTCTGGTGTCTCCACCTTTAGGTGGGTCTTCTAGTGTTTATGGGATTTAGTCCTATATGTCTTAGCTACCACCAATTGAGCCAGCCTCTTCTTCAATGCCTTTGATTGACGCTGGAGGTGGGGATGAATTATCTTCGGGTTGGGAGTCCCCTGCCCCTTGACCAGACGTACATTTCTAGCACTGTTCACACATCAAAAGCTAAGTATTCTCACCCCTCTAAGGCTGCAACATCTAACCCAACAAAGATGTTATCCCTCCAAGCCAAGAATGATAAATGTGCCATAACCAACAATGTCGGGGTAATAGAGTCCCATGTGGATGAGGATGTCACTATGGGGAAGGGTGAGCAAGTAATTAAGCCAAGAAATGGGTCTGAGAGAACAAGAAAGAACTCAAACTTGGTTAAGATCAGTAAGGAGGGGAAATCACCAAACAACTAATAAAACGAGGAAAAATAATGAGGTTATCTGCTCACCCACATCAAAAAGGAAAGAAATAAAAGAAAAACTACCAAAGTATTTCAAACAATTCAAGAATGACCAAGGAGACACCCTGTGATTGTTGACGATGAACATTGACTACATCTCATGGAATGTTAGGGAGCTGAAATCCCCTGATAGAAAATATATTGTTAGAAGGTTCTTGAACCTGGAAAAAAAAAGATTTTGTTCTCTTGCAAGAGACCAAAGCCATTGGTTTTTCCTTGGAGACCAATCTTAAATTCATTTGGAATGACTCCTCCTTCCTTTCCACATCCCATGAGAAAGGAAAAGGGGGTGCTACAATCTTAATCTCTAATCATTGGTCCCAATGGATCACTGGTAAAGGCACCTCCCCCTGCAATAGGGTCGTGTGGGCTACACTGAAAAATAACAATGTGGAGTTTGGAATCTACTCCATCTATGCCCCCAATGACCATAGAGACAAAATTAGGCTTTGGAAATGGCTCTCTACCCTACCAGGGGTACCATGGATTCTTGGTGAAGACTTTAACATGATAGAAAAGATGGAAGATAAGTGGGGTGGTATTGGCATGAATTGGAAAGGCAATGAGAAACACTTTTGGCACAGGATAGAATGTAAACTCAACCTAATTGACCTGATGGAATTGGGGAAGAAGGAATACAAGGGTGTTTTGTATACCTAGTGTAACGCCCAAAAAGGTGGAAATAGGATATACTATAGACTTGATAGAATACATGCAGACAAATATTTCTTCAATTTTATCATGGATGAAAATGGGGTAAATGTTTGTGTCTACCCCTACACCCTTTCAGATCATCATCCTATTAAATCCAGTCTTACAATTTGCAAGGTAGACATCAAAGGGATACAAAGAAGTCAAGTTTCTTACTCAATACCCAGTTGCTCAAAGATAGTGATTGTAGGGATGCAATCTCTTCCATTAGAGAAACCAATAAATGGATGCTAAAAGGGGCTTTGACCATTAAAAGGTGGAATGCCAATGTTGAAAGATGGAAACAATTGTTTTAGAAAACTAGGAAAAAGAGGGCCCTAGATACTAGAATAGAAGAAAATGAACTCCAAGTGGCTTTGGTAGTAGTAGAATCAGAGCTCTGACAGATTCCTAGCAATGAATTTTTGGGGGAAGCACTTGCTAGGGCTAAAACCAGCCCTAGGTGAATCCAAACCCACTGAATAAATGGTTAGAAATCCAAGGAAAATTTAAATTGGCTATGCATGGGGGATAGAGGCTCTAAGTTTTTCTTCAAGTTTATTAAAGAAAAAAACACAAAAGAACAGGTTGACCAAATCTAGCATGGAGAAAGAATGCTCTCCTCGCAAGAAGCAATTTTGAAAAAATTCCATTCTTTCTTCAATGACCTCT
>VDFB02117965.1:0-15988 GCA_007258455.2 Sequoia sempervirens | reverse complement strand
AAAGACCTCCTACACTTTGGGCTCTGCAAGACCCGGGAGGGTGATCCCTTAATGCATTTACAACCTCTGCACTATTATCATAAATAACATTAAAAACAATAGATAATATCATTTAAATAGCTCAACATAATAGGATAATACTGAATATAATTGGTTGTTCATCAATAATATCAACTATTTGGAGCATGAGATAACTATAACACATTTTCACAACATAAGATAGTCATTGATTTTAATTTGTGGCAACAGCTAAAAGACAAACAAAATAATGAACTACAAATTAGTATAACTTTACATCACGCCATATCCATTGAGGGAGTCAAATCCATAAACATCTAAGGGTTTATGACATATTTAACACATAACATATAAGATCCTTGAGAACATTGCTTTACAATTTTATCAACATGTATTCTAACCCAATACTACTTATCAAATCCTTATATAGAAAATATCCACCTACAATCCCATTCAAGCATTTTAATTAATTCCTTGAATTAAAGCCAAAATATAAATCATACACACCACAAGAGTGAGATGAACGAGACAAACCTTAATTATCTTATTCAAAATTCAAATATGCATGTACAATGGAGAGACATGAGTTTGAATTAATCATTTCAATTCAAATGTTAGTACTGTCATAAAACATCAAATCCCCATGAATTCAAAAACCTACCACAGAATGACTCAAAACCTAAATTGCATTTTCCTTAAAACCATTGACTTTACAATTTGCTCTACAAATCTACCTAGACTTGACCAAAAAATAACTAACTTGCTAACCCATACTTTTGGCCTTGAAATCCTTCTTATAGAAAATGAAGGAGCAAACAAGCATTGAGCCAGAAAGTACCTCTCATTTCACATGCTTTTCTTCACAAAACTCTTGAGGACAGTAGCTATACCTTCTTTATTTCTCATCCTAATCCCTATTCATGCATCCTACAATTACAACAGTATCCATGGGGCCTCTTACACAAGCTACAATAATCACAAAAAGTTTAAGAGCCCCTTTATGTCATGTTTGGACTACAAAACCCTCAAAAATAGGGTAACTGGGCTATATGCAAAGAAAGGAAGCTTTCTAACTCAAACCAATGCCTTAAGCCCTCAAATCAAATTCAAATCAAAGCTAACACATATCTTCATGACCTAGAATTGATTTCACATCAAAATATGGATGCATGTGACCGTACAGTACTGCATAATAGGAAAAATACAGAAATTTTAAAGAAAAATGCAGATTTTTGAATGTCAAGAGCTTGTATTTTAAATCCTCAACCATCAACAACCATTACAATGATCACTTTATGCCTTTTAAAGGCCTTTACATGTTACATGTAAACCACTCAACAACCATAATTCCTCTACTAACCGGGACTTTTAATCTTTTATGATCACATGAAACATAAAACACACTAATTTCTGTTGTGCTAAATATCAATTATTGAAATGTTTTAATTTTTAACCTTTCAAACATTAAAAGTACATCATTAAATTAATTATGTAATGGCATAAAAATTAAAATATCATGAATTAATTATGTAACCACATAATTCAAATATAATTCTATCAAGAAATTAATATGATATATATACATTTCATTGTCATTGATCTTCTTCTTCATCCAACTCTTTGTCTCAGATCATCCGAACGATTCGACATTGTAGATTGGTCATATCATCATCATCATCATCATATCGCTTCAATAATGTCATCATCCACATGGATATCATCTTCATGAACATTAATTCCTACATCATCATGACCTAGTTCCTCCTCTTCGACATCTTCGTCGGGGACATCATCAACTAACTATTGATTTTGATCATCATCTACATCATCTTCTAGTTCTTCGGTATCTTCTTCCACCAAATTATACTTTACCAGCCTTCTTCTTGGATCATGTCTAACAACAAATGACCAACCCATTTTACCTAGAACCTCTGAGTAAATTACCTACTCGCATTGGCTTGGAAGAACATAGGGCTCATTTTCAGCTCACTCGATCAACCTTGTATTAACCATGGTAAATCCATTATCATGTTCAATAACAGCTTTCCTGTGATCATTTTCATTCAATCATAGCCTATACCATAGGATGCTCTAATCAAAATTAATCTAAAGGACTTTAAATTCACACTAAAGTATATCATCCAAAATCCCATAGTATCAATTTTCTTCAGACTTCGATGTATGTCGCTTAGATGAAAACATTAGACACCAAAAATTATATTTATACCACAATCACAAGTTTTCTTCATGTCATCAAACATTTTGATTCAAAATTTATGACCATTGCACCACATAGCCTTGTGGTGTTTCACCTTCAATATGTTAAACATGTAAAAATTATTGCAATATCGTCAGTTGATAAACATATTTATTCTTGGTTGAATGTATGCAAATAAAACAATTTCAACATACATATACATCAATATAATTGAAAATAATTAAATAATATGGGTGATTAATATATTTAAATACATATTTGTTTCTCTTAAACCATATGCTAAATCAATTTCCCTTTGTGTAACATTGGAATCTCCATTACAATGAGCTTCTTTAACCAATGAAGCCACACCTTCCCATCTTAATGTGCAACCAAATTGTTGACATTGTTCAATCCATACCGTCATCCAATCAAGATTGTTTGCGATGTACAAATGTAGTGCATCCCACTCCAACTGTATCAAAAAAATTTGAAATTCACAAACGACGTGTAATTAGTTAAATACCACGGTATGCGACCTTAATTTATAATTGATGTATATTGAAGATTAAAAATTAAATAAGTACAATATACATAAAAACCATATGTAAAATGTATTCCAATTAATCTCCATGACCATCTTATAATTACCTCTCACTTTCCTCAATCTACCTTTCCCCCATCAAGTACTCCCCTTCGAATTTGTTAATGGAGTTGAGATCCCAAATGTGATCTACATGGATCTTTGCTACAAACTTAGCAAGATATTCACTAATGTACACCATGGTCTGGTATACCATATATCCCTCCACCATAGAACCCTCAAGATGGGCTCTTTGTCTAACCAAAGCCTTCAAAAATTTCAAGTGCCTCTCAACCATCCACATTGACCTTGTGTGTACATGTCCACACAATTCAATCTCCTCAACTTGGTGTATGAGGTAGTGTTCTTGTGCATTGAAAAATGTTGAAGGTAGACACTTTTGCATTTCACACATTAGATGAGGAATTTTTCTTTTCCAATAATTTATATCTTCTTTATGGATTTCTTTAGATGACAAACATCTACAAGTGATTCAAAGTGCAAATATATTAATGAGATTTATCAAAAATATATAGTATATTACATAACAAGTAAAAAAAATGGAAATTATAAGATGTATATAGCGAATTGAACAAATCTTGCTACTTACCTCATGTATTTTCCAAGATCATATATAACTTTCTTGACATTGTTGTCAAATTTGTCTGGGAGAGATAGAGGTGAACGACTCCAACAATTATAAAATGATCTTTTCATTATTTTCCAAAAGTAGTAAACATAATACACTGAAAGTACATGCATTATACAAGTGTATATAATGTACAAGAATACTACCTTAATGAAGGTATGTCAAGCTGCCATCCCCGACCCAAATTCACCTTTCTTTGTTATTATATTGTTTATGTTCGCAACAAATCCTGTGGGAAATCAATTTTTTCATATGACTTATTTTATAGCACTGCTTTGCTGCTCTATTAATAACCAAGGAAGGGTACTTATATTAATTTGGTCTCCATCGCTATTTAATTAAATGACATTTTTCATTGCATGATTGGCTTCTTGAATGTCACTACAAATTCTGACAATTTTTTCTTTGTCATGCCTTCCATCCAATATTTTCCATAACGTTTTTGTTATATTATTTCCAATATGCATTGTATCAAACAAATGCACAATTTGTAGCTGCTCATAGTAGGGCAACCTACTAAATTGTCTATGACAACTTTTCAGTCCCTGTGGAAGCTAGCCATTAATGCCTTGACGACCTTCATGGAGCATATAAGTTAAAAAAATTAACAATTACAATCATTGTCAATTACAGCATGAGTAAACATAGCATAATATAAAAATATAAATTCAAAACATATCATATATGATAGATAAACAATTTGATCCAATGCATAACTTTGACGATTAATTCTATTATATTCCAACTTCCATAGGCAAGGTGTCATTCTCAGGGAGTTCTTTGCTGTAGCCCTTCTCCCACAGATGTTTTCCAAGTAGTTCAATACTTTTATGATTCTATGGAGGAAGTGTCTATACTCATCAAACACTTGCTTTCCTAAACTGTTGGAATGATGAGATTTCATCTTTGGACCACAACTGAGTATGTAAATTTTTCTCGGTAAGACCAAAGATCATATATAATTGGATTGAATATGTCAATTTTTATAATTATATATAATGAATAGATTATTTTAAAAACATGCATGATATCTACTTCATAAAATTAAATATTGTTAAAGTGCAGTCGAACATTATAACATACCACAAAAATATGTTAGCCCTGGGGCATCATAAATTTTTCATACAAGCATTGCATGGAATTGAAATATTCTTTGTCCTATTGGTCTAGAGATGTCATACATAGTGACATCATTCCATAACTTTAGTAACTCATCGATAAGAGGCTCGATATATACATTCATATCTTCAACTTGGTACTTACCTAGTTGAATAAACATAAACATTACATAATTATTATAACCATTTTACTACAATATATATAAATTAATGTACATGACTATTGAATGAAAAAAATATAAGTCATTATGCAACAAATAAGGCAAATGAGATGATACTACGCTAAAGAAAATTGATGTAAACAAATACATGGAACAATCATTGACAACATTATGTGCTCCCTCTTTATTGACATCCATGGAGGAATGTTATTGTTGATAACAAAAACCGGCCACACCGAGTAAATAGATCTAAGCTCTCCAAATGGATTGACACCATCCACTCCCAATGAAAGCCTGAAATTACGAGGTTCTTCTTTAAAGTGTGTTCATTTTTCTTCCATGTCCCTAAATGCAGAACCATCCATAGGAATTTGAAGAATTTCATCTGCACTTCTATTCTGTGCATGGTAATCCATAAATTTCACTAAGCTTTCACACCTAAATAATCATTGCATACGTGGAATAATGGGAATATAATGAAGAACCTTGCGAGGCACCTTTTTTGTTAGTTGATCTATTCAATATCTACTGATATGGCATTCTGGGCATTCTATTGAAAATTCCTATTGTTTATGATATATAATATGATCATTGGGACATGCATCTATTGCTTGATACCCATTCGATATCTTTCATAATGCCGATAAATCCCTAGATGAGCAAGGTAAAATATTTGATGGTGGTAACAAAATTCACCAATCAATCTACAACAAAATAATTTGTTAATATAAAGAATATTAATGGTACATATTTCATCATTTATTTACTAGTGATGAACTAACAAAAATTAAAATAGATGAAAAAAGATGACATATATGACATAACTCAACATCTATCATATGTTTGATAAACCATTCATAACTTTCAATTTCAACAACAACAATACAACAGAGAGAAGAATTGTTTGGGAGCCTTTATAAAGGGGCTTGTATGCCTTCTCAAGTATAGGTAATCATGAACATCATCAAAGTCATCTCGATCATCATAATCAGCTCTTCCACTAAATATGTCATGGATCAATGTATTTTTACCATCATCTTCAACTATGTTTTCTGGCGCATGATCATCTTCTTCCATAGGATCATTAACTTCATCTTCGATGTTCACAGATCCATGTTCTTCCGCTTGCAAAACCACATTCTGTGGGTTGTGATAATCCATATCATCTACCCTAGGGCACCCCACCTTTATAATAATGTGATAGACACAAATAAACCATGACACCATTTCAAGGATTATATATATATATAATGTTAAAATGATATGAACATTTACAAATTCAATCAATAATAGGTAAATACATATGAATGTTCCACAATGGGATCTATAATCATGCCTCAATGTGACCATGTCGCCTACAATGTTTCTTAGTTGTTGTGATTAAAAGTCATCTTGTCTTTAACTCTTTGAATTATTACAAGGACAATAACATTTCCCATCACCCTTTCTTTCAATCTAGCCCACAATCTATCAAGTGTCTCTTCATTTTGTTCTGGACTAATATTATCTAACATGATTTTTCTTTACCAAGCTTGACTATTTAGATCTTCAAAACTTATCAAACTCACACTCCAATAATTTTTATTCATAGAAAGGTAACAAAATCTAATAATTTTGATATTTTACACTAAAAAAAATTGGAATGCAACCACCCTTGCAAAAGAGAAGATAGTTTGAAGTTCATGACCCAAAAAACACTTTAAAATGCTAGTTAAAATATTATTAAATTATTATTTTACAATGATTTCCAACCGTTAGACTCCTAAAATCAGAATATTGAGCTTGATTGCAAACTTTGTACAATGATGGAGGTAGCGAGCTAGTAAGAGCAAGTGACCCATTCCTAAGGAGCAACAAGTTAGAATCATCATTGCTAATGTCAATACAGATTTATCCTTTTAGTTAAAGATGCAATGTGTCACTTCTTATGACGAGCTTATCCCTAGGGCCCTCAACATTGAGAGAGCCCTAGTCACACAAGGAAGCACACACTAGTAGAATTTGGAAAATAAATGACTAGGTGACTAAAACTTTTAGTCACAACAACTAAAAATAACTAAATTCTGCCCATTTTTTGCAACTCAGCTATAAATGAGTAAATAAATTACTAGTTTGGTCATTGATTAAAAATTATTTAGTCACACAGTCAAAATGACTAAATAGTTAGTCATTTATTTTAGTCACAATCCATTTGAATAAATCATTTAAGGAATCAAGCAATATAGCCCTCCAAAATACTCTAAAAATTTAATAAACATACCCTAAAACTTTTGTCAAAATCTTATTTTCAAGTGTAGCCCACTAGAATGGAGTTTTCATTTTAATAAACATACTCTAAGACCTTCGTCAAAACATTATTTTCAAGCATAGACTGCCAAAATGGAGAAGTGTTTCAGTAAAGAATGACAAAGAATGGTGAGGAGATGTGCGTGAAATGAGGCATAGGATTCATTGTTGTTTATCTCATTCCTACTTCGCTCAACAAATCTTACATTGCTCTCGCTACTATTTTTAATCTAGGTATTTACTTGACATATATTTGCATAATCTCAAATTCCTTCAGAGGCTTTTGAAGTATCAATGTATCCTATATAGGTTTTAGAATGATTTCTTTTAATTAAAAAAATAAATAAATGATGTATTTCCCTGTAATTAGATAATGTGGAGATCTCCCAAATCTGCTCCAGCACACTATCCTCTTTGGCACTGTATTCATTACTCCAGCTACTAGGTTTTTGCATGTGACATCTTTAATATCTTCATGATCGTGGCTTTTAAATAGATCTTAGTCTTTGCTTTAATCCTTTTCATGGTAAACCTTGAGTTCCATAATCCACCTTCAATCTCTTCTAAGAACGATGTCTTAAGCTAGACTGCATAGTATGCATCTAAAGCAAGTCCTTCATACCGCCATTGTTCCAAAAACCACCACTCACTACCTTGTTTTTAAAATGTTGCCTCCAGGGCACAATAGCATTTTAAAAATCATGGTTGCCAAAGGATTGACCATTAAGGTCACCACTTTCATCATGAAGATACAATGAGATTTTGTCTTCAAACTCAAGGCATTATGGAAGATAACATTGTGAATTGTTTATTGTGTACGATTCGATTTTCTTGCACATTTAATGCTTTGCTAACTTCCTTAAAGATCGGTATTGCAATCCTCAAATGTAATCTCAAACAGCTCACTCGCTATCACTTGAATATTCCTTTCATGAGCATCCTTCTATAAAATCAAACTATGCCCTATAGACTGCCTACTTACTATAGAGGACTCATTATTTCATGGTATTGTAGATCTTAAGATCCTTCAACCTTATTGACACTACTTCACAATCTACAAGGTATTGTTCACTATTCTCCATCTTTGATGAGTCTCAAAACACTGCTCAAACATGCAATCCACTACCTCCATTATACATTAATGGATAAGAAGAAAATTTGAACCTATGATTACCACTATTACTTCATTTGGAAAGTCATTCCCTGATTGCATTTGCCTTGTCTAACACTACCAAAAGCATTTGAAAAACCATTAAGGTCAGCAAGGGGGTAAGGAAACTCACTGTTAAAATCTCCACTTTACCATGCAAGGTTTGAGCTTTATTATCTTGTCACTGCTTAGCCTGTTTTTGACTGTCACATCTCAAGTGACTGTCATTCTTCTTACCGTAGATTGCATTTACAAATGTCAGTAAGCTACATAGTGTGTTTGTTATTGGCTACAATCTTTAGATTGCAAGATTTTGTTATTACCTACATTGTCTCAATCTTTCTGGTATTGGAACCTCACTAATCCGCTATAGTTATTGTTTATGTTTCTATGGAGGCCTAGGGTTTGTACCCTAATCATGCTCTTACCAATGCTTATGTTGGTATTAAAAAAAACCTTAAATCTAGGGTCAGAAAATTAGTTGTCTTGACAAAGTTGTGGTATGATCTTGGATTGTATCCTAGAGTGTGTGGGAAGCTTGTGTTTGATCATTAAGGTATGTAAACCTAATCAAGGAAATGTATCCTATATAGCATGGGTCTTGCTTTAATACTTTCCATAATAGTTATTAGCGGGTCACATTATTATAGTTTGAGGTAACCCAAGATTGCATTCAAGTATGTAACAAACTTGGTTTGTAGTTTAAGCTATACACTTTTAAGTAACATTCATAAGGTTTAGAAAATCTTGATCACTCTCTAGAATAGCCCATTAAACATGGGTTGTTCTTGAATGCACTACATAATTGATATAACACAACCACTCTGCATATCAACTAGAGTTATAGGCTCTTTATTGCAGCAAGAGGTAATCACTCTTCGATCATGCTATAATTACATCCTAACCTGTTAAACTTGAGACAACTTGAATGCACCCAATGATGATTGACACCTACATTATACAACCTGAATTAACTACATTATATGAGTGCCTCCATTTCTATCAAAACATAGCCACATTAAACTTGGGTCACACATGAATGCATCCTGTATTTGTTATAGCACAACTGTGCCACATGACCAATACAGTTATGGATCACATAATTACAGTCACAAGAATCTGTTCCTCCATTGTGATCTTATGGTGATTCCACACAACAAAATCTGGATATGAAATTCTCAAAACCCTTAACCTCTAAAAATGAAATCTGATGAGATGTTGCTTTAAAATATGATTTTCAAACCTGGAACTACAAATCTAACTTCACAACTGAATTCTGCAAAAAGACAATGACTACCCTCAACCTGGCGATATCTTCTTGAATTTTTTTTTATTTTTCCCAAGAAAATCGTCCTTAGTTCTCCACAAACTGTCTCAAGTAGAGAAAAACACCGTCACAATAAATCAGGCGCGAACTCACTTTTATTTATGTCGACCACAATTTGATTTTTTTTAATTTTTCATGTTTGCTCTAAATTCAATGAAATCATAGTCAAAATTTTGACGAACCTAGGTTTCATCAAATTTTGATGAACGTCACAACAAATTTTAAAACTTTGAAAAATTACACATCAAATTTTACAAGCAATCTCGGACAATACATCAAATTATACATATTTCATTTTCAAAAATCATTGATTTTGGTACCAAATGAGTTAGTGTATTTTAACTGTTTACATGGGACAATGTTGGGACCACTACCATCATTTCCAGTAAGGGATGCACCTGGATGCGGGGAGCGCCAGCGTATCCTAATTTTTTCTGTTACAACTGCTGAGGGAAAGTATCATATACATCATTGCTCAAGATACCAAATATTTTCAGTTATTGCTCGCTAGGCAGTGGGAATGCTCACTATATATGCTACTCTTTGCTTCTGAAGAGGAGTTCCATGAGTTCAAGAATTGTAGAAAATACAAAATTTTAGAAAAACACGAGGCCTTTTTATTGTTATTAGATTATTGCAGAAATACTCACAGACTGTGTTGTTGTTTGGCCTTTCTACTTTTCTTAAGCTATTTGATTAACTTTATACTTTTCCATTATTGTTTGAATGGTTCAGTTGTAGAACTTCTATAATTTTAATGCAAGTTTGCTAGTTTAGATCATGTCTTTTGACTTCTCTTTTCAGTAAATGGGTGTGAAAATTATTTTATGTCATTGAATGCACTATTCATGCTTCAATCTTTAATTTCTGTCATTCTAGGACATAGCAAATTGTTGAAGGGGCCTTTAGATCATATCCAAAAGATAGATTTATCATTCCTTTTATCTAAATTTTGGTGCATCACCTTAATTAGATCCTTTATTTTTATATATGCTTCCTTTTCCCTTTCCAAACCCCAATTATAGATGAAGTCATCTTCTTTAAAAACCCAGAGGTCACTTAGTTTAGCTTAATAGGTCCCCATAAACCGAAAGCTTCCCACGGGGTTGTAGCCACCTTGCCAATTTTTGCATCAAAACTGCCAAACTCAACAAATACATATGTTGGTGGTTGAGGTGGTCCAATTCTAGGTCTATATACAATATTTTGAATTATCATAGAGTTCCATCTACAAGACCTATTTTTATCCATAAGTTTTATGTTAATATTACCCTTGCATTCTTACTAAGTAATAATTTCATATTAAGTTCATCATTTGCACCTCCTTATGTGGCACTAACACCTCCAACTTTTGTTGTGATTATTCATAAATGGATTGAAAAATGAATATTTTATTTTCTTTCTTATGACTATAAACATTATTATTAGCTGAAAAAATTAACACTATATTCGAATTCTTCATTTTTGGTTGCATTGATGTTTACATTTGATATTGTCATAAGTAACAACCAATCGTAGGGTTTGTGTCATTTATAAATTTGTTAGGATTTAACAAAATTTGTGGTGCTCATTTTTTTTCCATGTCTAAAAATATGATCTAAAGTAACCAATGTTTTGAATTCTTTCCATAGCAACTTTGCTCACCTTTTGCTTTTTTATGGTGCTTTGTCATTAACTACGGGTAATTTTTCCAAGTCTCCAACTAAAATCATAGATATGCTTGAATAAATAAAATTATAATTATATTGAACAATGTGTACTGTATAAATGGAATTGTAATAAAAATGAGTAAAATGTATTGTAATGTAAAGTACAAAATGTGAGTAATTTAACTAGAAAACTTACCTCCAAAACTTTGTTAGTGTTTTTGGGAAATGATAGTTGAAGTTGGGAATCTATGTTTCTGAGCAACCTCTCTCCAAGGAAAGTCATTTCATTTATCAATATGTATTTGACATGTGATATTTTCTCTTGGAAACTTGTAAGTCTTGTTCCTTCTAGTTCATTGAAATCTCTTATTAGTATTCTTAATTTTGAATGAATTGTCGACACTCCAATGTTGGAATGATACAACTCTAGCTCCAAAGTATAAGCAAAGGATATTGATTAGGAAGAGCCAAATTATCAAGTTCTTGACTAATGGTGCCAATTACATATGGCTTACCTATTCCAGCAATGCTTTGAATTATCATAAAAAGGGTCAATGTATTTTGATCTATGCAGTACTATGACAAGATAATTTTGATTACTTTATGTTGTTTGTCACATATTTTTCCATAACTTCCACATATTATGGTATGTCATCATGAATGAAGAAACCATTATTTTCATGTTAATGAAATTCACTACTTCATTTCTGTATTCTTCACCTTGAAATTCATTACACCAAATTATTTGTCTATCTATATCTTTTTTTTCCAACATACCTATCTTTGAAACTTGCAAAATTTGACCATGATGATGTCTAGATATAATTTCTTATTCATTTCCTATAGTGGTTCCCTAAGCATTATCATTGCCTTCAAATTTAGAGTCACTAACATTTTAAATATTTTTAGCAAGCATTTCTCATTTCAAATTCCATTGATTATAATTGAAGCTCTCCCACCTTGGCACTATGGATTCATTTTTACGACTAGTATCTCCTTGAATGGCTCAAGACAGTTTGTAAATTGACAATTTGAATGATAAAATTATATCAATTTGTTTGATTCATTTGTAGGAATGAAATGAAATCTAGGAAACACTCTTACAATAGCTACAATTTTTCTAGTATTCCATTTGTTTTCTCCCTTTTTTATGATTATATATCCATGATTTTTCTACATTAATAAGTGATACAACTTCCATACCAAAAGGCCTCTTTCTATATGTGTCAATGGAAAATATTATTTTCTCTTCATTCTCATCTTGTGTATTTACAACTACACATTTGAAAACCTCATTTGATATATTTAGGTTGGAAAACCTTCTACTACTCTTTGCTAACAAAAGTTCTAAAATAATGCATTGTTTCTTGGGCTCCAATATCCCTTTGAAATCACATATGTTGGATCTCCATATTAATTTATTAGAGATCCACCAATAATAGGAAATCCAATCAATGTTGTCAGATTTGTAGTTGGGTTGTTCACTCATGCATGGATTAACTCCATTTATTTGTATGTGTTAGGTGGTCTTGATGCCATTGATGTAGAGTGATCAATTATGTTACCCTCATCTATCTCCATTAATGGACCAACAATAACAATTTCATTGCTATCAAAATCAAATTCCATGTGCAAGGTCCTTAGTTGGTCAAAATATTTTGATTTGAATTATTGATATAATATCAAGAGCATTTACATCAATATTCACATCAAAATAAAATGTGTTATGTAGGATTTGTACTATAGTACTTTGTATACACGGTCTTTTTTAATTATGAATTTATAATTTGTGCCACATTGATCCTTTTTGCAAACTATAATAAGAGGAATATCTTTAATTGAATGTGGTAATTTTTTTTACACATTTTCTATATTTTGGGGAAATCTTATGTATGGCCTATATATTTAAATTGACCATCGATTGCATGTGTCACTTGAAAAATTGTACTAACATGCGCAATCAACATTTCTTCCAATTGAGTGAGGTTTGCAAGTTCCACTTGTTGGGGACCAAGATCCAAATTAGATTTGCATATGAAAATCTATTATTTCCTCTTTCTTGTCTACATCTGTTGTAAGCAGGACTTTGGGGATTGTGGAAAACTATGATTCCTATGTAATATTCTTGGGAATATAACACATTACATTGGTGACTCCAACTTATCTAAACAATGACGAAATAGTAGTTGCATTCTTTTAAAATCACTGACACTTGTTATCTATTTGGGTTGCTACAATTTGTTTGTCTGGTTTTGAAGATTGCAAGTCATGCTAACCTAATTTTTGAAGGTTTTCTACAACATAATCTATTGATTTGGAAGCTTCTTCATCAATATTAATTTCAATATTTTTCCAAATTTTAATTCCTTTCCTTTCCCCTAGTTGTGGATTATTTTGTTCCCTTCCCTCTTCTTTAGAATGAGATTGTTCTTTAGATTTACGTTGATGTGTATTTGTGTTAATATTATTGGGTTGTGGATCATCTTCTCACCTTTCCTATCTTTTTAACATGGATTTTCGTTGAGATTTTTTATCACCCCTATTGTTGTTAATATTTTCTTGTAATTCTTTTTCAGCTTCAAATTACTTTGTTGTTACTTCTAATCTCCATCATGCATATCTTTTCATGTATGCTTCATTATGTTGTCTTATTTTCTCATCTCTTTCAACATTTGTGATTTGTGTTGGAAAATGGTCAGCACTCCCCTCGAGATATGCGACATGGCTTAGCCACCTCCTATGGATCTGTTAATTCTAACGGTTGTATCAGGCATTAATAGGTCAAAATTTTGGTGCAACAACAATCATGAGGCCAATAATTGGTATCAAAGCG
Source organism: Sequoia sempervirens (assembly GCA_007258455.2). Classification (NCBI taxonomy): domain Eukaryota; kingdom Viridiplantae; phylum Streptophyta; class Pinopsida; order Cupressales; family Cupressaceae; genus Sequoia; species Sequoia sempervirens. Next base: position 2,017 of record VDFB02117965.1, on the reverse strand, counting down.
TTAGGTCACAAGTTTGAATCCCCTCAAGTAACACTGAGGAGGAGATTGTTGGCAAATGGTCAACACTCCCCTCAAGATTCATGAAAAGGGACTAACCACCTCTCGTGTGATCCATGTCTCTACCATTTGTATTGGGTGTTGATAGATCAATCTTTTGATGCAACAAAAAACATGGGCCAACAATTGGTATCAGCGCTAAAGGTTACAGGTTTAAATACCCTTGGGTAATTCTAAGGGAGGATTATTGGAAAATGGTAAGCACTCCCCTTGGGATTCGCGACATGGCTTAATCGCCTCCTGATAGGCCAAAGCTGGGGTAAAGAGTGAAATGTATTTAATGTTTACTAACAAAATATAGTTTGGTCTAAGTGTCAATCCGAGGGCATAAACTTGGGAAAGATGTGGCTATTTGCACAAGGGTTGTAGGTAGTGAGGTGAGTGGGGATGTGTTTATGTTCAAAACAACACAACAACATTAAACAAAATATCTCTATTCTATTTCTCTTGAAAAATAAAGACAACATATAGTAATCTAACTCCCAAGGTCCTGGTAGTTGGTTCTCAACTGTGTTGATATTGCTCAATGGTCAATATAACTGTAATATGCAAGGGGCCTTTGCTGGTAATAAGGAACAAAAATTGCATTAGATCAATTAACCTATGTTGGGGGGTTTAAACAAACAAAAAAAGATAGATTAGAGCTTTAAAACAGTAGAATATGAATAAAACTTCTTAATATCTAGACATGCATATCAATAATGAGTGTTTCTTTACCTAACTAAAACCACAACATGATGCAATCCATAGAATAATCTACACCACTACATGCATTCATAGTGCTAATTCACAATCACAACCATTCACTAAAACCTTTACTTCAAAACTTGAAACAAATCATTCACTCATCATTAAAGCATAGATCAAATAGATATAACAACAATTTCATTCATAGATAATTCAATGAGATAATCTTGAATCTGGTTTCCTCTATTGATTCTCATCAAATAGAAAACATTTAGGCACAACAAATCACTAGCATATGGATTGATTATGAATCATTAATCTTATCAAAAGAGGTCCAAACTTAGCAACATGTAAACTATATAAAAACTACAAAATGTATCCAAGTTCAACTGAACTTCTCAAAGTATCATGCTAACAACTATGAAATTCTAAGACTATGATTCCTATTTTCTATCCTGAGGTAGCTAATCTTCCTTCAATGATCTGACCTCTACATAAAAAGAGCCTAAAAGTACATATAGACATGCCATGCACAAGTTCCCCTCAATCAGAAACTTAGATCCACAAATTAAGGAACCGAGATTGCATGAAGGAACTAGACTGTTGATCTTCAGTTACAAGGCTTAACTGCTTTGTTGCATAAAAACTCTGATGCCCAAGGAATAAGGTGGAACTGGTGGATGGGAACTCAAGTCCAGCTTGTGTCAAATCCTACAAGATAGGATAAGAGAGGATGTGGTGTCAAGAGGAGAATATTCTACTACCAACTCACTCCTGCGTTGCTTGGTCAATGATATAATCATCATAACTAGATTACACTTGTTGAAGGATATCCAAGTCAGGCCCATCTAACCAATTTTCCTCAAATTTAATCCCCTTTAATTTTGTTTAGGCAAACTCTTGCATATCCTTTAACTTGATTAGTTCCCTTCTAGCAGCTTTTACCTCTTCTCTGATGTCCATGAATCTATCCAATGACAAGTCTTCTCCATCATCTCCTTTTTGCATTACTTCTTCAAATCTACTACTCCACTTCTCCCTCAAATTGTCCAAAGGAAGACTCTCTTTGACTGGGATGTCCACATTGACCAGAATGGCAACTACTGCCTCCAATTCATCAATCTACTCATTCAAGTCTTTGCTTGCTTCTTGAACCTCATTCTTATGCTCATAGTCTTCTCAATAAAATTTGCATTGTCTTCTTCAAGAATTGACTGCTCTAGGAGAGTTGACTTGGCCACTTTGTTGATATCCTTAAGCTTTTTAACATATT